>OMNZ01092118.1:0-10240 GCA_900303255.1 Lesueurigobius sanzi
GCCTATGGCCCCCTATCAACGACTTAGAGAGTAGCTCAGGGGAGACAATGGACCCTCGTTAAGTACTTAGCAAGTACTTTTAGCACGAAGAGAGGAGGGGCCTAGAGGCTGACTCCTCCTGCTGGTTCACTGCCTTTATAAACCCACAGCGTGCGCCAGGCCTTCAGTAGCTGATGACGATCTTTGGAGTAAGATCGAAACGTCCTACACTTCAACTACAGAGTACAGATGAAGACTGAAGAATTTTTGCCTACGATGGACTACTCCTGTACGACTGAGAACCTTCACAAACGTTATGGTCGCCCATGTTCCCGACGACATGCTGCCGAATATAGCGAGGAAATGTCAAAGACTTACATTTATTTTTTTGCATAAGCCGTGTTGCGGATACCTCCATATTGAAATGGCGCAATGCATTATGGGGCACCATGGGGTAGATAAGAGTCAGTCGCTAATGCAATAGCTTCACTCTCACCGCATTATTCTGAATTTAACAATGTTTACAGATGTTATTTTCCCAAATGTGCAAAGGACACTGAAAGGACACAAACTGAGGACAGTATTTTCCTGAAATAGGGGGTTTATTTAGTTTTCCAATAATTTTATAACACGTTTCTGGTGCTATAATTAGTACAAGTACATACCCTTGAGAAGAACAACAACACATAGTTATCAAATATTGGAATCAATAGCAAATATACCTCGAACTTCTTATAATATTCACAAATGAGTAACAGATTTCAGTCCCTGGAGTCGGGATGTGCCCCCTTTTAAGACCATAATGCAACGCGTCAACATGAAATTACGTGAAAAAAGGTCAACATGGTGGTATCCGCGAAACGGCTTATTGGGAATAGGAGAGTTGGGGCTTTAAATGTGCCCAGTCATGTCCTTCTAGGCCTCCAGGGGCGGTGTAAAGTCATGTTGAACATTTGCCTCAAAAAGTGCTAAGTTACCTTTTCACTAAACTCTTTCTCTCTTTTCACAGTCACTCAGGGATTAACAAACAGTACGAGATTTAAAAAAAATGTGTTGTTTTTGCCTGCAACTTGCCTTTTTCATTCTGAAAATGTGTCACTGGTCAGCTGCCATCTTGTTTTGTGTTTTGCTAGAACATGGAGGGCACTAACCCAGGAACTAGGGAGTAACATTTGTGCCAAAAATGTGCAAATTTATGGAGTAACATTTGAGACATTTTTATTTCTTTTTTTCTCAAAAATGCAAATATATGGAGAATAAACACAGATGGCACATAGAAGGTCAGGTGTATAGCCTTTTATGTTCATGGAAGCATATTTTAGTGGAATAATAATTAAAGAAGTGCAATGAGTATCTACATTTTTTGGTGATTTTTGTCAAAAATAAACATTTCTACAGTAACTACAGCCTTTATTTTCCATCTCCTAGACCAGGTCTACCCACAAAACATTGTATTAGTCATTTTGAGTCCTCTTGCACCAAAGCCAACAGTGTGATTAGGTGGGAGGGAAAATGGTATTAATGTATTAATGCACCTGTTAATACATTAATACATGATATGTAGAACGTCATCACTGCTCAGCTGAGCACCAGTTGTACTGTTGACAACAAAGAATTGAGAGGATACATAGTTATTGAGATCAAATAAAGAGCTTGTGGTGATGAGATTATCTCATGTAGTTCATCTTTGTAACATGAGAAGTAAGAATATAGACAAAACATACCAATTAGGTATACATAATTTATCAGGAAACCAAGGATAGAGTTAATACAGAGTTATGTGTAACAGAGCTGCGCAATATAATGCAAATCATCCTATTTCTTTATATTGTTGTTTCCACTTGAATGGATTTCAATGTTTCAAAAGTTAAATATTGAAATATACCAAAACAGTGTTTCAAGGCATTGATCATTTATGGAGTATTTTTCTCACATCACGTAATCCTACATCGCTAATAAAATGACTCACTGTGAAAACAGGAACTATGACGCACTCTCTCCAGTGATTGTGCTTTTGAAATGTTGCATCTCTCCGTTCATTTGAAACAATTCCTGAATGTCCTCGGTGTGTAGGTGTGCGATCTGCAGTGATCAGTGCGTGTGGGCGAGTTAGCACAACACGCACAACAGCATTATACAGTCTGAGGCTAGATTATATCGGAGCTCGTGTGGGTTGGCCGGTCGGTGTGGGAGCTTTGAAAGACCAAGTCACCTCACGAAACTGATTTTACATCGTTCAGTCACGGTGCTAAAACTAGTCAGTGTGGGAAGTTTACTGATGGACCCAGTCGCCCTTCAGTGTATTTGAGTATATTATAGAGGTGTAGAAGGTTCTCATGGGCCTACTGATAGTGGCGATAATTCTGTACAGGAAAGGTGCCCACACGCTAGAGGATTTTTAATCTTTTGAGACTAAAGATCTGTGCAAAGACAACACACACTTAAGGACAGACATGAGGACACACATACACACATGAGGAGTCCCACCACAGATCATGCCATGAGAGAAAGTTCTTATTGAGCCACGCCTCCTAAGACTAAAAATCTGGCTAAAAATCCTATAGTGTGTGGCCAGCTTAAGACATCAACAATAGGGCTGATTCACAAGGGCCTGATTTGATTCACGATTCACACAGCACCAATTTTACTTGGATATGACTTTCTCAGAAGAACATCTAAAATTGTTTTAGTTGTTGTAGTCTTTATTTCAAATGATTCATTGTACAATACAATAAAATAAAAAATAAAATAAAATAAAATAAAATAAAATAAAATAAAATAAAATAAAATAAAATAAAATAAAATAAAATAAAATAAAATAAAATAAAATAAAATAAAATAAAATAAAATAAAATAAAATAGAATAAAATAAAATAAAATAAAATTAAATTAAATTAAATTCGAAAAAGAGTAGGTAGAAGTAAAACCTATATTTCCTTCCCCTTTTTACAATTTCTTTCTTACAATTTCTTTGTTTTGTTTCTTTTACGGTATTACAAATCTACATTCACTTGATAAATGTTTGGCTAAATCATTCAATGTACTGTCAGAACTTACATAGACATCACATATACATTTCTCTTAATTATAATTGACACTTATTACCATAAATAGTCATCTTTTTAAAGGCACATTAAACATGCCAATGATGTCCTATGATCTTGTTGTCATTACCATTTCTACTTCAATGTTTTGTTATTTATTTTATCATTGTATGTTAGCCCTATATAGTGCAGTGGATTAAAAACAGGGGGTAGAATGGGCCAGCTGTGAGTGGACAGAGGCCCCCTCTCAACAAGCCCCACCCCCAACTTCACTAAACAATGGACAGGTGGGTGGTAATACGCTTCTTCTAACATAAAAGGCTATAAACCTGACCTTCAATGTGCCATCTGTATTTATTCTCCATATTTTGTATCTTTTAGAAAACAAAAAGATTTTTTTTTGCACCAAATGTTACCCCATAGATTTGCTCATTTTTGCACAAATGTAACTCCACACTTTTGCCCTCTATCTAAACAAAACCAAACAACATTTTGTAAAATGCTAACTTAGCCTTTTGGACACAAATCTTTTCAACCTCCTGTCCTAGAAGAATAGTAATAATAATACATTGTATTTGTATAGTGCTTTTCTAGACACTCAAAGACGCTTTGAAGATGATGGCAAGAACATGGCTGGGCTCATTTTAAAGCCTAAACCCTTCTCTTCCGAGGAGTTGCCTCTATCTCTATATCAGGCTACTCAAAGGAAAATAGATTCAAAATGATGAATCAATTTTTCAAACCCAGCCTTAATCAGCAATAAACACATTTGCCTTTTGTATAAGAGTGCCTTCTCTTATATTTGAAATTGTAAATGTAATCACATAATATGGTCAATGAATATATGATGTATATGAGTGTTGGTTACAGTTATTGCATATAGTTGTGGCATGATTTCAATATTATTCTTTATTGTGTATAGTGAATTTCTCCATTGTGAGATCAATAAAGAACTAGCTTATCTTATCTTATTGTCCCTGTAAGGAACTTTTCTCTCTGCCTTTTACCCTTCCATGTAGGAGAAACCTGTTAATAGTAGTATGCCAGGCTTGGTCAGGAATAGCTGGAGGATAAGCTTGTTGTGCATGTTTTGGGTTGATGGGGGAAACCAAAGTATGTGGCAGAAGCTCACCTATAGACACGTCTCTTTGAAAAAGCATTCAGAATATTGCTAAGTACAAGACTGGGACGTTTGGAGTCTACAGGTGCTCCAAAAGAGGAGATGTTGTCACCACAATGTGAGAAAAATGCATTTTGAGTAAATTAAAGTTACAATTTCACATATAATTCTATGAAGTGCAATAATAATTAGGTCATTTATTTGTTTCCAGGTGAAACTACTGTATATACAATTGTGGCCAAAAGTTTACATACCCATTTAATCTTTTGTCCATTTTTCATAAGATGTTTGTGTTTCAATATAAAACACAAAACTCTTTTTTCCCACTCATGGTTAGTGGTTGTGCAAAACTAATTTATTGTCAAAGAACTGAATTTACTGTTTTGAAATCATAATGAAACAGAAACTCCTCAAATGTCCCTGATCTAACGTTTACATGACCTTCAACAACTGCCAGGAAAATTGTTCAGGAGCAAAGAAAAACTCACTTCAGCTGAAATACAGGACTCTGACAAAATTGATGTTTGTTTCAAGATGCACAATATGTAAACTTTTGATCAGGGACATTTTGGCTAGTTTCTAGTTGAAAAGTGTAAACAAACATGGTTTTTTTGACAGTAAATGGCTTCCCACAACTACTAACCATGAGAGAAATAAAGGTTTTTTTGTGTTATCATTCATATTCTATGAAATGCATGAGTTGGGTATGTAAACTTTTGGCCACAACTATGTTAAAAGAGTAAACTTGCCTAAAACCTGGAAACTGGGAAAAAAAAAAAAAAAACCTTATAACCAAAGTGAGTTGAGATGGTTCATGAAAACTATTGTCTTATAGAGGAAGCTTGTTGTCCACTTATTTCAGACGTGTACAATAGAGATGCTAAAGCTGCATCTGTCACAATGACAAGATGAAAGACACTTACAAAACCTTTGGTGCATTTAGGTTCTTTCAAAGCGCTCTGGCGTACATTAAGTTAGAAGAAACTGGAGGGTCGATAGGACTATAGGGGGGTTGAATACAGCTAGAGCATACAGATTATTGTTCTCATTGGAAAATTCCTTTCAGACCCCAGACTTTTCACTGGGGCAACAGGCTGGTGACTTTGAACCCTTCGCTTTTCACAAAAGAGCCCCCTATATTCCCAATGCTGGCAACCTGGGACCCTAATTCTTCACTAATCCCCACCCCCCAAGACCCACTCACACACATTATTCCTTGTCTGGAGAACGCATGGGAGGACATTCTTCACCTAATTGGCCGGTCAGCATGGGCATCCAATCCCTGCTCCACTCCACACAAGTGAACAGCGTGACATAAATACTGACCAGCGCATCTAACAGGATACCACTAATTGCGGGGTGTCCGTCGCACATAAGTTGTTGTTGCGATTTGTGGTTATTCCTGTCCGTCTAACTTTGGCTATTGCTTCCACTGCGCGCGGCTTGGCTCCTGCTCGATTCATTTTATTAAGTTGGATGAAATAAGGTCACAGAATAGGGCCGAACTAAAATTGTAACAGAAGAAAGAATGTCAACAGATGGGGAGTCTATTAATGATCCTTGAATTCTGCAGTAACTTGTAGCTGAATATATGTGATGCTATCAACTAGGGCTGGGACAAAATCGAAGTATCAATACTTTATTCAAGCATCAACTTTCGATACTTAACCCGCCCACAACTTGTGTATATCTCCGGAAACCAAACGTCATAGACCGACAATGGAAAGAGGAGGGTTGGGGCTTTAAAATGAGCCGACCTACTGTATGTCCTTCTAGGCGTCTGGGAAGCAGTTGAAAATGGGTCACTGGCCAGCTGCCATCTTGTTTTTTGTTTACATAGCATATGGCGGCTAAAGTATGGAGGCCCATTGGTGCCAGAATTGAGCAAAGTATGGAGAAACATTGGTGCCAAAATGTTTTTAAACATTTACAAAACTATTGCAAATATGGAGAATGAATGCAGGTGGGACATAGAAAGCACTTGATCAGGAGGAGGTGTTTAAGAAGCAAAAAACTAAATAAAATCCAGGTTAAAAAATCCCCCTAGACCCAAAATGCTAAATGGCTGTTGGACAATTACAGTTCTGTATTGCAATAGGTATCAGATCGGCCCTTATGTATCGTGATATGGATCGGATCAGGAAAAAGGGGATCGTCCCAGCCCTAGGATCAACAACAACTATATTTGTTTTAAGGCGAGACACTCCAGGTGAATGGGGGGCAAAAAAATTAATTGAGTGATATCAATTAGATAAATATGAGAAGAAAATGTGTTGCATGTTTTCCATCATTTTATGTTTTAAAATTAAAATAAGGCATTTTATGTGTAAAAATGGCCAACAGTGACAAAATCTAAATAATGGGTAGAGCCAGGTGTAAATGTATGGTTTTATTTTGTTGATATTTTAGTTGCAAAGTTTAGTTGCAAAATTTTGGATATTTTGTTTATTTTGTTGAATAAACTATTATTAGTGAATCTGAATAAAACATTCAAATTTTGCCCTGTTTTTTGGGGTTCAAAAGTCCATAAATCAGGCTAGGAATTAAATATTGAAAAATTCCTCTGAACAAACCTTCAAAATATTTTTACAGACATCACTGCAAAGATTGGAGTCTGTAGGTGCTACTAAAGAGGCGAAGTTACAATTTCCCACATAGTTCTATGGAGAAACTTTAAATTGCGATCCTTATTGTAAAGATTGGGTCATTTATTTGTTTCCAGGTGAAAGTATATATGTAAAGAGAGAAAACTGGACCAAAACTTTAAAATAAAAACAAATTGTTTTGTCTGCAGAGCCTTCCCTTAAAAAATGAAAATCATTTTTTGAGTTGGGGCCTTATTTATTTATGTGTTCACACATATCAAAAGAATACAACATACACATTTAACTTAAAAAGTGTGATGGTGGTTATCCAAAACCCTCAAGGCGCTTAACAAGTGGCAACCTCCATTATACTACAGTACATGAATAAAACATACAGTAGCTAAAAAATGAGCAAGGACTGGATCTGAACAAGCAACCATTCAATTCCCAGCACATTGAGCACAATGCTTTTACACCGTAGATGGAAAGAGCTCCTGTTTAATAGTTAAAGTGTGTCATCGCTTGTCCTCTGTTTCTTCTAGGTCACTTTAGGAGAAACCAAGCCAAGCCCTCTTTGGGGAGCAGGGGAATGAGCCAAAACATGTGACCAATCCGTGCCCAGCTGCTGACAGCATGCATTGCCTCCAGACACTGGCTCTTCTCATCTGGTCTTTCCTGCTACTTCAGTCTGCAGCTGATGAAGAGGCACCCTGGGGCCCGACCAAATCCACCACACCCTCCAAAGAGAAGCCACCTGGAAGCAAACAGAGGTCTTACTGGTGGTCGTTCCCTTGGCTGAGTGGAGGCTCGGACAGTAATGAGAATGGAAACGCTCTGACCACAACTTACAAGGGGCTGACACAAGGCGTTGATCAATCAGAGGAAGTCTCCGGTTCAGGAGATGAGAGCGTTTCCAAAACTTCTGAACCACCCACTGCTTTGACTCAGGGGCCTTTGAGCAGTGCGACACATCCCACAAGAACTTCAAGCTCCGCACATAGCCGGACAACAGTCAGCGACAATGGCAGTCTTGTCTCAGCCTCCTACTCCCTGCTATCAACCGTCTCCAGCACTGACACTCCACTCGCAAGTTCTGCCAGCACGAACGCCGCTGAAATCAGTCCAACGAATACCTACACAACCACCGTGGAGGCGGGCACAACCGGCCGGGGCGCCACTGAAGCACCCACCACACACACTGACAGAGAGATGGATTTTACACAGACGATGTACTCAACAATGGCGCACAAAACTACAATTAAAACTGTATTTGCCTTAACACTACCTTCAACCACTGCCTCTCCCCCCGATGTTGCCACCAGCCGCTATTCGGAGACAACCATTCCAGAACAAATCCCCGTGACTACTCCGCAATTTGACGATGTTGAAACCCCGACTACAGAAGCGCTCGCCACGCAAAGTGAAGGGACCGCAGGCGGCTTCATAGACCGCGAGGGGGTTGTGACTACCTCAGCAATGGGGACCGATGGTGCAACAACGCTGGAATCCGCAACGAGCACGACTGGCAGCCTAGAGGTCAACTTCCCAATAGTCGGAGGTAAGCAAAGTACGATGAGATCAATAGTGTCTGGATTACTTCAACGGGCGTGATCAATCATCCAGGACAGGTCTGGAGCAGTCAATAGGTTAGTGTTGAAGTGAGTCTTACAGTAGCTGGAGGCGGGAAGCTAGATCCCTATACATTTCCATTGTAGCTGTTGTCATAGTAACGATAAACAAACATCTAACTGTCGTTGTAAATATCAGATAAAACCTTATTTTATCGTCTAAAAAGTCGTTCCTCTTGTTCTTGCTCCTTAAGCCACAACAGGACCACATTTTTTAGTTGTAGTTTTACACTTATAATCGCTAGTTTTTGTTTAATCTTATTTCTCTTGCTCACTTCCTGCCTCCAGCTGATGTCACTGATGATGTAAGCAGCAAAAGGGTCTATTACCCATTAGGCAAATTACGCATTAAATGGGCACAAAGTTCAATGTCCTAACATCAAATTATTTTCTGATAAAAGTGTTCAAAAGTGGTGACAATATTTAAAAAACAAAAGTGCTCAGTTTTGGTTAGGGCTGGGCGATATGGCCAAAAAATCTTATCACGATGTTCTTTAGTTTGAATCACGATTTCGATTTTATCACAATTCATAAAATTTCAATTCGTACATTTAAAAGAAAACCATCTGCTTCCCTCTTGGTTTAGTCCTGGTTTAGACCTGATTTAGACCCAGTTTTCTCTTGGTTTATTTCTGATTGAGTCCTTGGGCTTAGTCCTGCTTTAGTCCAGGATAATCATTTAGTCCTGTTTAGTTTGGTCCTGGTTTAGACCTTGATTTCAGTCTCTGCTTTAGTCTGGTTTACTTCTTGGTTTAGTCCCGGTTTAATCCAGATTCAGTCCGTGATATTGTCTGATTTTGGACCAGGTTTAGACCTAGTTTTCTCCTGGTTTAGTCCCGGTTTAATCCAGATTCAGTCCGTGATATTGTCTGATTTTGGACCAGGTTTAGACCTAGTTTTCTCCTGGTTTAGTCCTGGCTGAGTCCTAACAGTAGAAACAGTGAGTGGAGATCAGTATTTGAGCTCAGAGCTCCGTTTAGCATAAAAACCACTGAATCACTATACGACGATGTTACCAAAAAAGCAGATCGTCATGAAGATGAGATCACGATTCGATTTTTATCATCATATCGCCCAGCCCTAGTTTTGGTGTTGGAAAGGACTTTCAGGCAAAAGACACTGGCAGATCCAAAACTTAAATTATGACATCACCAAATGTTATAACATAAACAAAAATCGATGAGAGTCAAAAGGCATATTGTTAGTCTTTGGCGAGCACTAAATTCATAGCTAACATGACATAAACATGGACGAATTAGCCTGGTTGCCATTGTGTCCAAGTGTATTCTTCAGACAGAGCACAGGACGGTATGGGACAAATTCCTGTTTTGCATTAAAGCGGCGCTAATAATGTGAACGGCAGTAAAGAAAAGTAAAGTACAGCACAAAACCTGAGCTCACATTAGAGCTTTGATGGTGAGGTTTCCGTTCACATTATAGAGTTTGGGAAAATTCACTGTTACCATGGAAATCTACAAGCAAACGTTGTCCATAGACTCATTGGCTAGAAACATTACAAAACGTGGAGAAAAGAGCAGAGGAACAGCTCCATTAGCTGCTGAGTCACTGCTGGTAAATACATCTAACACACTGTAGCGTCAGAATGCTTTTATATAAACGATAACTCCAGTATTTTACCTTTTAAAACCTCCATTAATATTATTGTCTTTTTGGTTGGGACAGTGCACGTTAATGAACACGCAAAACACATGCATGTAAACACACCACTCCGGATTGCAGGCATGGGTTAATGAGAGGCACTCACAAGCGCACTTTCATTCATCCTGACCTATTGTACATGTTTTTAGTGGTAGGGGAAACCGGAACACCCGGAGGAAACCTACGCAGACACGAGGAGAACATGCAAACTCTACACAGAAAGGC
>OMNZ01092119.1:0-10550 GCA_900303255.1 Lesueurigobius sanzi
TGATGAAACGAACGAGTGAATAAGTGTTTCCGCGTTACTTTTGAGCAAGACTCTTCGTACTTTTGCAATGTTACGCAAATGAAAGAAAGCTGCTCTGGAGGCCTGGTTAATATGATTTTTAAAGAAGAGGTCTTGGTCAATTATGACTCCAAGGTTTTTTACAGTAGAGCTGGGGGATATACTGACATCATCCAGGGTGATGATCTGCTCAGCGAGGGGGTCCCTCAGTTTTTGGGGGCCTAATATAATTACCTCTGTTTTATCAGGGTTAAGGAGAAGATAGTTAACGGTCATCCAGTTCTTAATGTCTTTTACACAAGCACTAAGCCTATTAATTTGATCCGTTTGACCAGGTTTCATTGATAAGTACAGCTGTGTGTCATCAGCGTAGCAGTGAAAATTTATGTCATGATTTCTGATTATTTTACCTAGTGGCAGCATGTATAGCATGAATAAATTTGACCCTTTAGTGGCCCAGTGGCTGTGTGGGTGCAGCATGGCGCCTTTACTTTGCCCCACAGCAGCCTCTATGGCGCTCTAGGATCAATTGTGTTCATGGTTTCTGGTACACACATCAGAATCCTACCATAAACAGTTACATAGTGCACCTCTAAAGTGGTCCCATGCGTTTGACCCATCCTTCATCCTCCGCCACTGGCCCACAAAATATCAGCCTCCACAGGTGACCACAATGGAGAAATATAGGAACCCCAGATTTTGGAGCTTTGTGCAATATGAGCATGAGAAGTAAAGGCAAAGATTCTTCAGTCTTCCTCTGTACGCTGTAGTTGAACTGTAAATTTGTTCGTAAATTTGTTTCGTGAATGAGGCCCATTGAACTTTGTGACAATTTTTGTTTCATGTGGATTGGCCCAGGAATTAGCCATAAACTAAGACTAGAAATCAGCATTTTGACAGTTTCCAAGGCTTGTTACAATGTTGTGATGTCACATGAATGCAACCTATCGCGCTCCCTTTTAGATGTATTTCTCTTTTTTTGCCTGTAGTCTTTTTTCGACAGGTGAAGAGCAGGTTGAGAAATTCGCCAAATTGTCCCAGAACAGTTTTCAGCCATATGTGCATAATTTAGTGCTCCTTCAGTATGTCGAATATGCAGTGGGTTGTGAAAAGAAGATAGACAGTGACCCTGAAGTTGTGAAACCTGCTCATAAACCTGCTCTTCCTCCTCTTGAGCAGATTTACTCCACTCGCCTCAGGAACCGAGCCCAGAATATCTGCTCTGACAGCTCACACCCAGGTCAGTGGCTTTATGAAACACTTTTCTGGGACGAGGAAGGAGCTTCTTCCACGGGGCTGTGAAGGCCCTGTTCGAAGTTTAGCCGTGATCATGAGGCCAGTGTTTAATTACTCAGCAGTACTTGAATGTATCTATTTTTTTTACCTGCGTATGCTTTGTGCGTATACAAGGGAGTGTTTAATTGTGCAATGACAATAAAGACCTAGATCCTAAATTCATCCCTGTGAAGAATCCCCCTGAAATGAGCCAGGAACGTTGAGAATGACTTTAGATCATGACAATATAAACTTCTGTTCCCTCTTTCATCGAGAAAATCGAGTATTGAGCATTCAAAAGTTGTGGGTCTTGGAACAATTCTGTGGCTGTTGTGAAAATCAATATCAATTTTCTAAAGATCCTCTATTCTCTATATCTAAGCTTTTTCAATCTCCATCCAGCTCTCACTCTCTGTATAAATGCTTTTCAAATACTAAACTAGATAACACTTACAAAGTAGATCTACTGGCACACTATAGGCATTGGCATATGGAGTGTAGTACATCACAGTGTTTCCTCCGCTTGTCCTGGTTCTCTCCTGTTTGGCTGTATGTGGGTCAGGCCATGTGAAAGTGCTGTCATGCGGCTCAGATATGGCCCTGGTGCTGCTCCCACGTGTTTGGTTATTCGCTTGGGCAGGTGTGAATGAGCAAACATCAAAATAAAGTTCAAGAGCGGCTGCGTTTTCAGTCCTTGCAGACCTGGCCTGGAGTGTGAGGTACGGGATCGAGCCGAGCTGTTCATGAGAACTGTATTGATTTTAAAAACGTGGCAGAGCATTATGTTAAGTACAAAGGGGAGTGCCTTCTATCTGCACTATGTATCCAGCTTTGTCCAGTAACAACTATAGCTTTGGGACCAACAACAATTTTAGTTCAGTTTAGCCCTATAGTGTCGTACATAAGTTATCTCCATCTTTATTCTTGCACATTACCTTTTTTTCAATTGTTTGCACCTCACCAGCTTCTGTACATTTATTTTTGTTCTGTGACATATGCTATTAAATTGTGAAGATATTTTTTTTTAGAAAAGTTACAAATTCTCATTAGAAACATTGAATCAGTGCAAAATACCTAATTATAAAGGTAAGGCAATGTATTTGTTTCCAGGTGAAAGAGCAAACTTGCCCAAATGTGCATGTTCTCCCTGTGCGTAGGTCTCACCCGGTTGTCAAACTTTGACAATAACTTGCTTCTCGCGCTGTGTCTTCACATCAGCGCTGATTGAATGTCATGCACTTGTTCGTTGCGCCTCAAGCAGTTCTAGATTAGTCTCCAGTTTAGAATAAACAGAGGAGACTAGTCCGGATTAGCCTGGAAAACCCGCTGTACCGGCGAGTGAGTCTGGTGGGCCTTTGTATCAACTATGTTTCTAGGGCGGGGCAAACGTCGGCAAACAGGAAGCGGCCGTGTGTCGGTGTTACGTTGTTGTTAGCAGGTTTGTGATGATATTTGAACAGGATTATAAACCTACTCCCCTACTATCGATGTGTGAAAAATGAATTTACTGCCTTTCTGTGCACTATCCATTAGTTTTTATTGAGGGGACTTCCGCGGTCTGCTCCATAAGAACACGTGAGTGCAAATAAACCAATCAGAAGGCCCGGTTCTGTTTGAACTGTGTGAAGGCACCCCCCGAGTGGCCTCTCCAGACTGATATTCCTCTGTAGATACAGAGAGGGATATCAGACTTAGCCTGGCAAACCAGAGTGTCTCTTCCAAATGTATCTCATACATTTAAAGAGACAGGCTGGTTTGCCAGGCTAAGTCTGGATGCCATGCTACCGATTTCCCCTACAACTAAAATATGTACAACAGGATCCCTCTTAGGCCAAGAGTCCCCTGAAAAAGAGATTCAGAATCTCAGTGAAAAATGTTTCTAAATAGCCAAAGAGAAACAGAAGAGATCTAACTCTCCACTGCATATAGTTTGTTCCAGCTAAAGGCCATAGTTGCTGGTATAGTTTCCAATTCCCTAAAACACCCATATGTCTTTCGACTGCGTTCGCATCTAAAGTGTTTTTCCTGTTTCTTCTCTTCAGGATCTCACCTCCTCAGCACTTGCCCCAGTCAGACACTCACATAAGCACAGCTGGCCCATGGCTCCATTGTATTAAGTGGTGCCGTTCGAATCAATGCATACTCCATACTCTGCTCACATCAGGAGTATTAGGTTCGTCCCATTAGGAAAGCGCTCTGTCTCCTGCACTATATGGAAAGACCAGGCCTGACGCATCCATTCCAGGTGACAGAGGGGCCGTATCAGTGGCCCCTGTATCGACCCGGGCCCCGATTGTCTTCCAGTTAAGACGGGGAGCTCTTTGGGGAAGCCATGGGTGAAATTGGAGGATTATAGTGGACACTGAGATGTTGTGGGTGGGGTTTGAAGTCGGTTATCGATGCAGGAACTCTTGGTCTTTCCTACAGAGATGATCTGCTGCTAGATTTATCAAAGTTATATTTATTGACAATTTGGTGGTGGCGGGATACGGCAGGTGAATATGGAAAAAAGGTAAACTGAGTAATATCAATATGAAACTTTTGCTGTACATTACTGACATAAATATGAGGGGAAAATGTCTTGGAAGTTTTATGTAATTTCATGTTTTCATATTATAGTTAGGTATTTTATGCATAAAAAATACCAACAGTGACTATATTTTTGGCAACAAAATCTAAAAAATGGATAGACCCAGGTGTAAATTCATAGTTTTATTTATATTGGTTACAAAGATTTGTTCAGAGGGGATTTCGTTTTTAAATAAACAAAGTAGTTTTCTTAACCAAAATAAGGTGGCCTGCCCTCTCCAGGTCAGTGGAGTGTCCTTGCCTCAAGTGGAGAAGTTCAAGTATCTTGGGGTCATGTTCAGAGTGAGGGACGAATGGAGCGTGAGATCGACAGACGGATCGGTGCAGCGTCTGCAGTGATGCGGTCGTTGTATCGGACTGTTGTGGAGCTGAGTCCAAAGACAAAACTCTCGATTTACCGGCCGATCTACGTTCCTACTCTCAGGTCATGAGATGTGGGTCATGACCGAAAGGACAAGATCGGGGATTCAAGCGGCCGAAATGAGTTTCCTCCGCAGGGTGGCTGGGTGCACCCCTAGAGGCGGGGTGAGGAGCTCAGTCACCCGGAAGGAGCTCGGAACAGAGCTGCTACTCCTTCACATCGAAAGGTGCCAGCTGAGGTGGCTCGGGCATCTGTTTCAGATGCCTCCTGGTCGCCTCCCTCGAGAGGTGTTCCAGGCACGTTCCACTGAGAGGAGGCCCCAGGGAAGACCCAGGACACGCTGGAAAAACAATGCATTTAAGTTGGCCTGGGAACGCCTTGGGATCCCCCAGGAAGAGCTGGAGGAGGTGTGCTCGGGAAGGTGATCGGGAAGTCTGGGCATCTCTGCTCAGACTGTTGCCCCCGCGACCTGACTCTGGATAAAGTGGAAGAAAATGGATGGATGGATAGTTATTGGTGCATTGGGGTTCAAAACTCAATAAATCCGGCCAGGAACTAGATATTGAAAATTCCCTAAGAAATTCCCTTCAAAATATTGTTATTTATAAGCGTGGGAAGTTTGGAGCCTGTAGATGCTAAAGTGGAGATGTTATTGCCACAATGTGAGGAAAAAGCATTTTGAGAAAATGGTCATTGAAGTTGCAATTTCCCATAATAGTTCTATGGAGAAACGTTGAATCAGTGTAAAAATTACACTCCATATTGTAAAGAAGGTCATTTATTTGTTTCTAGGTGAAAGTTTATATGTTAAGAGAGAAAACTGGCCCAAAACCAAGAAAGGTTTTGCCTGCAGTGTCTCCTCTTAAAACTTTGAAAACTTCCCAAGTATTTTCTCAGGGACAGTCAAGTTCTGAACTATTCAAGCAACTTCTCTTCAAGAGATTGACTCATCCTCCTTCTGTCCAAGTGCAAAACAACATGACTGAAATGAACCTTGAATGTTCTTTGTGCTCTACCGCAGTCGGCATCTGCTGAAAAGGTTCTTTACTGACATCATTGACCACTGAGCCTTGGCTTTACTTTGAGAAGTGAAGTTTTATACTGATTGAAAGGCACTGTAGTCTGTATTATGGGAGTAAGTTTGAATTGAAATATAGTATTTAGTAACAATAGAATTCCAACTAGCATTTTTTTCGGTCTTTGACTTTTTGACATTTTGGGGAGAGTTTAATACACTGCAAAAACACGAATCTTATCTTCATCATTTAGCTTGCAACACAATTTCAGTGAGATGTAAAGGCTTGTTCAAAAGGTTTATTTTTAGGTATATAACACGACTTTTCATGTGAAAAATGACCTTGATGTTGGGTATTTGACCTTTTAGTGGCCTTTGCTTCACTTAACTAGAAGATTGATTGTGGTGAGATTTTAAATGTCAATCTCATAAATAATCCGTCTTGAAAGTCTGATGTGACGTTCATTGACTCTTGAAGGTGAACGGTTCGAACTGGATCTCGGTTGTGAAAAGAGCCAGATCTTTTTCTCTGTGATAAACAGGTGACGCACATGAAAGCTTGGCACAAAAAAAATACTCGGCAAACAGTTGCATCTGCTTAATATGCACATTTTTTACATACACTTTGTATTTTAACTTGTGGTAATTTGAATCAAAATAACTCCTGTCGGCGTTCAGGTCTTAGATAATATATGTTTTCTGTCTGGCATCATAAAAAAATCAATTCATTCTTTTGAATGGCTCTTGTTAGAGACATTTCTATCCCCTGCAGTCTATACAGCAGGGTTTTCATCTGGTTCTGCCCCTGTCGTGCTGCCAGTGTTGGCATTCTTTGTGGGTAAGTCCATCTCATCTGCCTGGTGTCATCTTAGGTCGTTTTCTCACATGTTGGAGCGGTTTATGGGTCGACCCCAGATCACTCTAGTTTTAGCTGCTTTTACTTCACCTTTAGTTCAGTCATGTTCACATTTTTTAATAATTAATAATAATAATAATAATAATGGCTTACATTTGTATTGCGCTTTACAAGCCTGTATCACTAGTTTCTCAAAGCGCTACACTGTCGTCATTATTCATTCATGCCATACTTGTTGGTGGTAAGCTCCTATCTGTGGAGAGTTTCAAGTCGCAGCTAAAGACGCATTTCTTTAACCTGGCTTTTAATTCAAGCTAAATGAGACTCTGATGTTAGCGGATTCATACTTTTTGTATTTTTTGCATATATATATATTTTTTCATTGTGTTTGGAAAGCACTTTGTGGCAGCCTGTCTGTTTTTAAAATGTGCTATATAAATAAACTTGACCTTGACCTATTGTAGCCACAGCTGCCCTGTGGTAGACTGACGGAAGCAAGGCTGCCAGTCTGTGCCATCGGGCCCTCTGACCACCACCAACAACCAATCACTCTCACGCGTCATTCATACGGGTGGTGGTACTACACCTGGGTTGGCCCAGGGTCAGAGATGGTACCACCTGCACTCAGAGCGGCTCTTTAGACCGGCCTAAAGTGGTGCGGCTGGATTCACACTCACCTTAAAGCGCTGCTCTCAGGCCGGGAGCCCCGTTAGGTCGACCTAACTAATGGCAGTGTGAAAATGACCTTAGCATGTTATATAGTTTATTATCCTATTCCAGTGTTATTACTACTGTTTGCAAACCTTTTTTTCTTCTGACGACACATTTCCTGACTTTTTGCACCCCCCCTGTGTGATCCTGTCCTAAGAGCTGTTGTAACAAGTCATTTTCTCCATTGCGATATCAATAAAGAACTATCTTATCTTATCTTATTTGCCCCTCACATAAGGCTTATTCCTTGGCATAGCCTTATGCTCTGCTCTTGCCTTAGCCATGTTGTCTCCTACAAGCCTTGCAGAAATTCTTGGCTCTCTCTTTCGCCACCCTTAAGTCTATTCAAACCTTCATCTGTGGAAGCGTAGTAAGACTTGAATGACCAATACCACCACAATGTGTTGAGAGCTTGTGTCTCCGGGTCCCGTTCTGATGGCAAATAAAGCTCTCCTGACAACCAGAGTCTCCGGCCTCTCTCAACTCTTCACTAGGACTTCATTTCTGCAACAGCTCTTTGAAAAGAACAGATCTCAAAGACTTGGCTCCTGGTAAAGAGCCCAAAATCCCATCACGAAAAGGCTGAAACTGATACATTCGCCTCGAATCCACTCGTGGTTTGTGGTCTGCTGTGTGTGGGCGGGTTCTGCTACATACTATATGCAAACACGAATATTCTTTAGAGTACTTTATTGTTGTAGTAGTATTGTAGGGTTTTATAGTTTTTTCCAACCAGAACCATTTGGTGTTACTGTGCAAAAGTTATTCACACTATAATATCAATCATTTTTTTTCTATTTCAAATTTAAATTGGACTTCTCCCACCTCTGGCTACTTCATCTTAACAAACAAACCTGTACTCCCCCCTTATATCCTTGTATACTTATGTAACTGTACACATACTCCGTCCCTCTCCACATGACCCTCCATATTCGCCTCCCAGCTCCTTATGGCTAACGTCTTGTTTCGCTGCATATTTAACCCACGCCTCGACCTTGAAACGCCGAGCATCTGTTTTTCATGTTTTTCTAACTGTCTTCAATGTCTACTTCATCTTTCCTTCAAAGCTCCCTTGATAAATGCCCATCTCTGTGTCGCTCGCTCACACCGAGCCAGACCTCCTTGAGAAAATGGTCATTGAAGTTGCAATGACCATTTTCATGAAAATTATATTCTTTTCAGATTTATAATTAATGGTGGCGTATGACGAGAGAAACCTGCTGTAGTAACAAGTAGCTCCAGACAAGGGGCTGGTCCTTCGAAAATCCTCAAGTCGTCTTTGTAATTTCATAATAGAAGCGCTCTCAAGAGGAGCTTCGTCATGTGAACTTATTGGATTTGATTAATTGTGTCTTTTTGTTGCAAATTCGAGCTTTAGTGGATGAAAGGCAAAAGCATGAAATCATGCTCCTTCTCCTGATAGATGTTGACTCCTTTCAGCTTTCATTTTAAGCAAAAGATTAACTTTTCGTAATCAAAATAGTTTAAAATGATCTGCTCTTAAATGCCCTTTATGTCTTTTTTAAAAGAGAAAGAGGGAGTGAAAGATAAAACTGTCCAAACTCATTCTCCACATTCCTAACACATTCCTAACATCCAAACTCTTCACAGTGATCAGTTTCAGACTTTCAGGGTCACTGTCACAGTAATGCTAACAAAAACTAGCCTGCAGGATCCAAACTGATACAAGTAGAGCTGAAACGATTAATCGACAACTAAGCAATTATTACAGCGTTTCCGCGGGGCATTAAAAAGCCTTAAATGTCATTAAAAAGCCTTAAATGTCATTAAAAAGCCTTAAATGTCATTAAAAAGCATTAGATAGAATTCAAACTGGCATTAAATCAAACGTTCTTGGAGAATCATGACATTGCTCAACTACTTTTACAGCAAAAGTTTGTCAAAAATACAAAAATGAGGGTCCAGACTGCAGTTTTGGCAGAAATCAGTCTGTGTTTCTGGTCAAACGTTGTCCGTTTTATCAAATTTTCTATTGAATATGGAAATAATATTAAATATGCTCACATTTGTGGCGTTTGTAGCATTAATTTTTTTTTTAATTTTGGCATTAAAATGGCATTAAAAGCATTAAATTTGACTTGCCACTACCTGTATAAACCCTGTATTAAAATTGTTTTCTTGACAGAATTGTCTCATTTTTCACTTTTCGCCAGAATTAAAATAAAAGTTGTCTTTAAACCCTGTCTCTTTAAAGGTAGGGTCAATGTTTTTCCACAGATCTCGCCATGTAAACATGTCCAAATCTAATATGAGCATGATGTGAAAGTTATTCATGTCTAACATTTCATATTTGGTTCTCAGGACACGAACCATCAGTGTCTGTTTGAAATGTTGCGTCTTTAGGACCATTGTGTTATTTCTATCAGAAATGTGGTTTGATCCTTTCAAAATCTAATATAATATTTAGTTTTGTTATACAAGTCAAATACTTATATCCGAATAATATCCGATTACTTGATTAATTGATGTAAATAACAGATTAATTACTTTATCCTTAAAGTAGAAGTCCGTAATTTTGCAAAATGAGGAGAGAATGTATTTTCACAGTGACCTCTTTATGACGAACAACCAAAGAATGTAGTTTGGGGCTGTCCATGATTTGTATATGCTGCATTCCACAGCACCTCGGATCATTTTTTGACTGTTCTGTTTCTAATTTTTTTTGCGCAGCACGCTAATTTATTCTGTGTAATCTCATCCTTGAAGAGCAGCTGGTCTGACACGACCCCAAAGCTCTTGCTGTTTCTGCTTAATGAATTTAGTTTGTTCTGTTTGAGTCCTGGTTTCTACCTGATGTGTTTTCCTAAATGTATCACACATTTAAAAAAAAAAGTCTGTGTGAAATGACCTATATGTATCAGGTACAAAGTGAATACTTTCATACCTTTAGTTAACTGTTGCTCCTGTATCTTGTCCTGTACTTTTACTTAAAGGTGCATTATGTAAATTTGCTTCCCATCACAGCGGCCTCTATTTTTTATTATTATTATTATTATTTTTTATTGAACCAGGAAAGTCCCATTGAGATTACTGATCTCTTTTTCAAAAGAGTCCTGGCCAAGACAGCGGCACAAGTCAAGACAATTTGTGAATATTACACAACAGATTTCAAGCAACAATTCAAGACAATTTAACCTCTTAAACCCGTTTTTTCCGAATTTGGTCCACATATCCTCTGAAGGCTTTAACAGCTTGTAAAATGTCTAAAATGTTCATATTGCTCTCATGTGATATGAATGTCTGTGGGGACACTGTAGATGTGAACATTTTCAAGAAAATCATAGAGGGCTGAGTAACTGAGGTTGAAAGACAGAAAATATCAATTCCGCTTAAAAAAAAACACATTACAGCAGGTCAGCAGCTTGTTTTCATTGTGAAGAAGAAAATAAACATCAAAAATAGTAACTGCATGATAATTATTGACTTTTTACCAACTGTTTGTCTGTGTAGCAATAAATAATTGAAAAGTTATTGAGGTTTTGATTTAAAATAGTCTAGGCAGAATCCCATTGTAATAAATAGGGCACTTTTTGGCCAAAAAAACTCAAATTTGTAATAATGAAATTGAAAATTTTGGATCCTATTTACACACTGCAAAAAGAGATATATTGATAAGTAAAATTAGCTTGAATTCAGAATATTTGACGTTATTCTGAGTAATTTTGACTTGCCAAAATTATCTTTTTTTAAATTTATAATAAGAA
>OMNZ01092123.1:0-16981 GCA_900303255.1 Lesueurigobius sanzi
CACTTCGCTTCACTTCACTTCACTTCACTTCACTTCATATCGTGATTCACTTTACTCCACTCACTGCTTCTACGGTCAGGATTAGACCAAAACTAAATCAGGGGAAAACTATGTCTAAACCAGTTTTAAAATCAGACAATATCACGGACTATCTGGGTTCAACCAGGCCTAAAGCAGAGATTGAAATCAAGGTCTAAACCAGGACCAAACTAAATATGACTAAACCAGGGACAGAACAAAATGATTATCACCCTGGACTAAACCAGGACTAAACCAGGACTAAACCCAAGGACTCAATCAGAAATAAACCCAGAGAAAACTGGGCCTAAATCAGGTCTAAACCTGGACAATATCACAGACTGAATCAGGATTAAACCAGGACTAAACCATGAGTGTTAAACTATGTAAGAAACTTGAAAACATGAACTAAAAGAGGTCTTAACTGAGACTAAAGGTGCCCACACACTAGAGGATTTTTAATCTTTTGAGACTAAAGATCTGTGCACAGACAACACACACTTAAGGACACACACACACACACACACACACACACACACATGAGGACTCCCACCACAGATCATGCCATGAGAGAAAGTTTTTATTGAGCCACGCCTCCTCAGACTAAAAATCTGGCAAAAAAATCCTCTAGTGTGTGGCCAGCTTTAGCCAGGACAACACCAGGTCTAAAGCCAAGAAGATGCAGATGGCTTCAATTTACACATGGATCATGAAAATCCAGGCATTCCACGCAGGGAACAGCCAGGCATTTCGTCCCAGAGGGTAAACACATGCTTTTTCCACTAGAGCGCTCCTAGTGGCTGTTAGTCCAGTTACAGTTTGTTACATGGCTTTTACAAATTAGGACACTTTTAGATTCTACTGTAGCAGCAGAAGAAGAATAAATGATAAAAGAGAAAAAAAGATGAATCAAAACTGTGTCCTTATTTGTGGGGCATCTGAATTGTCATACTGGATATAAAAATAAAAAAACATTTGAAATTATTGATTGGCCAAAAACATGAAGAGGTAAAATCAAGCTTTATGTCATTTAAATCAGAATACGTGCTCCTCAAGTAAATCTGTGCAGCTGGATGAATTGACAAAAGTGACAGGTTGTACAGTAAGCAATGTATGTAGTATTAATATTAAACCAATCTTTAGTCATGCTTCTGTGGACAAATGTAGCACGCAGCGTTGTGTCTATGGCTCTGCAACGACCGGGTGATTATTTAAAATGCCGAAATTAAAGGATTACGAAACAGTGCAGCTAATCCAGCTGTCAATCTCACGGCTCATTACCGAGCAAAACCTGTGCACAGAATCCTCTGCGTGGGATTGGACCGGCCTCTGCCTCAAATGAAAGTTAACTTGAGGTTTGTGCTCACTGCGTCCGTATTGATTAACGTGCTGTGATCTCATCCTGGCGCCGCGCATCACATTTTAACAAAACAAGTATTCGCTGAGATTTAAGTGAGAAATTCAATTTGCCACAGAGTGTTTAAATATTAAAAATGTGATATTTATGAAATTGCCAATTTCTCTTTTAATGTCGGGCATGAAAACAACACGAGGCTTTGACATTTTCCACCATTTCCTTTGCTAAATTGGATTATTTGCTATTTGTAATTCACAGACAGCTTTATACAAGAGACTGAGCTCTGCGCCATGTAACAATTCTGAGCATTTCATGAGAATACGCAGCCAGGTATGACTCTATAATCCATGTTACGGATTCCTATTCAAAGTATTGTGGCTTTTATTGTGCATGTTACAGCCCGATGAGAAGAGGGGCTCAATGAATCCAGTTAGTGATGTACAGTGCCATGCAAACGGTATGTGCTCTGCAGATTAGCCTTGGTACTGACAGATATACAGCCCCAATGTCGTTTTTCACCTGCCATTTCTCTCCCAGACACATAAAAGAAACTGTTTGTGGAAGATGACGCCATAAAATAGGACAGAAATACATATAGTGACTCCGTTATTGGGAAAAGGTTGAAAATTGCACCTCCTAAGGTGCAACTGAATGGTTATTCTGCCGACTGGAAGATAAGCACGGAGCAGACAGTATGATGAGTGCTGTCTGGGGATGTGTGCAGTAGCGAAGAATGGATTTAGGAAACATGGTATTTTTTTGTTGTTTTTACCAAAATCATCAGACTCCATGGAGTGGTTTTATGGATGCCCTTCAATTTGTCTGAATTTAGAGCCAGAAAAAGCAAAGGGCCATTATGGAAGAAACTATAAAACAGACTTGGACATTAGAAAGTACTACATAAACTACAATTCACTACTGGAACAGTGCATATCGTGTAATTGTATCATATAGTGTATATTGGCCTCTATTCTCCCGCTGTGCCCCATGCAAGAGCTGTTTCTAGCCAAAGCTGAGCCTGGCGCTGATTTGGACATGAGAATATGGCATCACGCTCCAGCCTGTTGAGATGCAGATTTGTCAGTGGGAGGCCAACAAATCTGCAAATATGCTCCGCTGACCGGAATCAGCACAAGATATTCTGGCACAGGACTGTAATACAACTTAATCCACTGTGTCGTCTGTCCTCTCTCATGAGCGGCTCCGGTGTCGCTTAAATCTGTATTCATGCTTCTGTTGTTTACTTTGCCTTCAGCCCAAGAAAGCATTATATCGGCTTTCTCTTTGTCAGCCTATCTGTCAGCTCTTCTCTGAGCTTGTCAGTGCTCTCTCCCACTGACTCCGTGCTGCGGCTCCTCTGTAATACCACGCTGAAAGCAAAAGGCCCCTGGAGTGGACCGTTATATTTGGACAGTGACACAGATTTGACAGAAAGGTGTGACAGTCTCAACAATGTCAGCAAACCCAAGTGACCTGATTGAATAAAGATATATATGAAACAGTTCCACCTAAGTAAAACTGTATTTTAATGTATTTAACCTTTATTTTACATCACCAGAAAACTGTCTGAGGGGATCATATTTTACCTTACTTACACCTGGAGAAAAACTTTGCAGACACAGGGAGATCATCTGCCACCATGCCACACATATATCCATATGAAGCTCTGGAAAAGCTCAGTTTTTCTGATTTTACTATTCATAGGTATGTGTTTGAGTAAAATAAACATTTCAGTTTCATTCACTAGCAAGGATCACGCCACAACCTAATGCGAATTTATTGAATTGACATAATTCTGCAGAGGTGATGGTGGGCAGATGAGACTGTGGGTGGGGGCTCCGCCTCTGAAAGCTTCAGGACCCCCCTTCTGAGCAGGAAGTCAGCGCTGAAAGACAAAACATGAGAAATGGGAAGGGAGGGTGGGGTCGACAGTTCGAGTGAACAGCATTGAGGGGCTTGGCTGGTTATAAATGGGGCTGATTAGAGGTGTGGCTGGTCTGAGGGAGTGGCTTGAGAACATTTCTCGTTACTTTTGTAGTGCATTTCAGAAATATACAGTGCTTCTCGAAAGTACTAATACACCTTGAACTTTTGCACATTTTGTCAGATTTACAAGCATAAACATAAATATTTTATTTTGATTTTTTTACTGAAAGTTCACACACAAGTAACAGACAACTGTGGAGTGAAAGCAAAATGATACATGATTTTGTTATGGAATCACCCCCAACACTGGTCTCAGCTCCCTTCAAAATGCCTAGTCAATCATTGACATGATCGGCATAAGACATACAAGGATATTTGTTCATGTAATTGATCATCTATAAAACAAATCAGTTTGGCCGGTAGAGAGGTCAGTAATGCAATGATATAGTAAAGTTCTTGGGTATTGAAGAAGAAAGGGCCTGTCACAATTGGCGCATTGACCGCAGCGTTTTTTTTCCCCATTTGGTCTGCGCCAAACTTGAAATCGCCATCAGCAGCAGAGGTTGCAAAGTAGACTTTTAAGAACTCGCAGTCACAGTCGAGTAGAGTACGGGCTGTGACTCGATGCGGTTGATTTGGATAGTGTCCAAATGCGAGTGGTGCAAGGAAGCCAAGCGAGCCTTGAGCGGCTGGTGAGAGAGTGTTTCACGGGCCAATGCGGGCGGGGGTGTGGCCTCTTCACCTGCTCCGTGGTACCGCGACGCACTTACGCACTTACGCACGCGCACATGCCAGTGATGCCGCACTGTTTTTGCTCGGTCAGTGGAATTGAGAACTGCGTGGGAAGCGCTGTCGTGTAGGCTACATTCCTTCATCGTTCGTGCTCACTTGGATTTTATGGCTAATTAAATGGTCTTCGCGAAGGAGAGACATGGAGTAGCCTGTATTCATCCAAGAAGGACATGGAGTTTTCTCTCCATGATGCTGTGACAGTGTCTGTTTTATATTTAATCCTAAATACTATATGTCCAGAGTTTTAGACAGTGGAGTAAGCTAAAAGCAAACAACTGTTTGAGAAGCCGACAGCCACACGTTCAAATAAACGCGTCCACCTGTTGAACAAACTAAAAAAAATCAAAAAACGTTGAATCGGCAGCGTCATGAGGGGAGGAAATACCTTCATAAAACAATTTGTCTGTATTTGTAGGAGCTCATGTGCTCTAATACCTAGAGGCTATGCTCTAATACCTACAACATGAATCACACGAGTCTGATAGTGACCGCTCATCAGTCTCTCACCAGTATTTCACCATCTGAGATTTATCGTTCACCATTTTCGCGACCGTAGCGGCCTGCTGCGGCTAAATGCAATCACATTTAAGCCTTAAGACAGAGGGGCTGGATTTAGATGTGATTTTATTGAAATTAAGATGTGATTACATGAGAGGCAAAGGTGACTGACTGTGATTGGCTGACAACAACATGGAACAGGGAAGTAATTAGTGACACATTCACTTTCTGTCAATATCTTCCAACCTTGTGTGTTTCCCCACGGTCTGCAAAGGGTTTCAGAAAATAATTCTTTGATTGTATACCATGGCCATGCAATTTCCTGTATTAGTTTGTTTTATAACAGCGCTTTTCCTTTTATTCAGAAACACCACAAATATGTAAACACAACAATTAGGAATAGATTGAGTTTAGTTTTATTTGATTTGGTATGCAGTTGTTATGGTGGCTGTAGTTGTTAACTTAGACCTGCCCCAAAGAAAACATTTAGTGAGTCCCAGTTTATTTAAAAAAGCAAACAAAGCAGAACTGTTGAATTAGATTTAGTTCTACATCCCTCTTCATTACCCGCAGCCGGCACATTTCAGAGTGTGTCTTCTTACGGCGCAGATCACTTGATGGCAACACAGACGGAGCCCTAGGTATGTGCACTAATGTTAAACGTGCTATTATGCTATTAGCGCTGACCTCTGAATGGGCTTCTTGGCTGATATAATGATCCACCTGCGGACCTCTCTCATCTCTGTTGAAAGAGAAAAGGTTGAATTAAAAATCAGAACATGTCTCTGAAGGCTGCTCTTCTTATATTCATGTGCCTGAATTGCAGTCTGTTGAAATCTCGTGCTTATATTTGGTTTGCCTTGTTTGAAGAAAGACTTAACCCAATTGAATATTGCAGAAAGAAAAGACCAGTCTAAAACAAGGAATCCAGTTGATGATTATTAAAATACAATTAGCGATGTGAAATGCTATGCTAATTTTCACCCCCCACAGACTTTCGCAGTTGGTATCGTCCACAAAAAGGAGGGTGAGAGCTTTTGTGAATGGACATGACAGGGGAGACAGTGTATTGTGAGGAACGTTTACTGACCAAATCCAAACTTGACTAAATTAAATATAACATCTCAAGGTGAGACACAACAGATGAAACAATTTAAAGATTTCTGTGTACCGTATTTTCCGGACTATAAGTCACACTTTTTTCATAGTTTGGCTGGTCCTGCGACTTATACTCAGGTGCGACTTATATGTGAATTAATATGTTACGTTAACATACCAGACACCTTTTCAGTTCGTTGTTTATGCTTGGTGTAGCTGAATAACCATCAATGTGCTACGTTAGCATACTGTACACCTATTCAGAATGTTGTTCTCTATTCTATTGTTATTATTATAACTTGCCTTTCAAGATGAAATGTCTGTTCTTGGCCTTGGATGTTGTAAAATAAATTTCCCCCCAAAAATGCAACTTATAGTCCAGTGTGACTTACAGTATATGTTTTTTTCTTCTTCATTATTGGCTGGTGCGACTTATAGTCCGGAAAATACGGTAGTTTGGTCCTTAAACATTGTAGCTACCATTTTAATGTAGAAACATGACCACACTCACCCATTACAATGTCTATTTTATTAAGTCAATGATTTGTTGATTTGATCAATTTGAGATGTTGGGTGATGTTTGATTTTGTTCTATAATTTTCCTTGTTAGCAATAACCTGGCATAATGCATCTTTCCTGTTCAAGGTTTTTTTTTCTTTATTTCATCAGGTGAGTCAATTGAGAACTAATTCTCATTCACAATGGCGGCCTGACCGAAGCACAGCACATGGCAGGAATTCAGTACGAGAAATAAAAACATTTTCACAGATACATTAGATAAATATATTGTGCACTGTCCCTGATTCAAATAAATAAAATAAAGTAATAAAGTAAAGTAAAGTTTTGCCGAGACGCAGAGCAGGAAACTGCTCCAACGGCGCCCCTCTCACCCGCGTGTGTCCATGCATAAATATTGACATATTTGGTATCCACGTGGAGCGTGTAAAGTCCACAGCAAGACAGTGTGCTTAAAAGGGACTATACCTGATTTTTTCCTAGTAGTGGGATGAAACTATTTTTTTTCCCTTTTTTACTATATTGCAAACACAGACATTTCTGGAAATCTAAACATGAAGCATTTGTTGTCAATTTCATGAGTTTACAGAATAGTTTTTCTTGCATTTCTGTGACAGTGACCCCTGTTATGAAATGTGCTGATAAACTCATCTCTAAGAAGAAACAGGATTTTAGAAATTTTACTCACTCCCTCTTCCATTATTTGTCATTTAAAAAATCATAAAAAAATCAGGTATAGTGCCTTTAATATATGATAATATCCTCTGTGGGACAAGCTAGTGAAGAAAATACACAGATAACAACTCGCACATGCACAGATGCTACTAAAGTCTTTTGTTCAGAGGGATTTTTTAATATTTACTTAATTCCTAGCCTGATTTATTGAGTTTTGAATCTGAAACAACAAGGCAAAATGTCAACTTTTACAGATTTATTCACTAATAAGTAGTTTATTAAAAAACTAATCAAGATATTAACATAAGATTACTCTTCTTTCTGCTCCCTTTCATTCAAGCTGCATTCATTTGACAGTTTTGTTGTTTATTGTTTTTACTTTTGAATGAAATAAATACATGAAATGAAAAATATCAAAAGTCCCCTCTGAAGAAATCATTGAAACTAATTTATCAACAAAATAAAACCATACATTTAAATCTGGCTTTATTCATTAGCTAGATTTTTTTGTCGCTGAAAACATAGGACATTTTGGTAATTTTTACACATGCCTGACTTTTATATGAAAACATACAATAACAGAAAACTTGCAATACATTTTCCCCCCATATTCATGTCAATAATATCCAGCTATCCATCCATCCATTTTCTTCCGCTTTATCCGGGGTCGGGTCGCGGAGGCAACAGTCCGAGCAGAGTTGCCCAGACTTCCTGATCCACGCACAACTCATCCAGCTCTTCCTGGGAGATCCCAAGGCGTTCCCAGGCCAGCTGAAAGACCTGGTCTTTCCAGCGCGTCTTCCCCGGCTCCTCCTCCCAGTGGGACTTGCCTGGAACACCTCTCGAGGGAGGCGACCAGGTGGCATCCAAAACAGATGCCCGAGCCACCTCAGCTGGCTCCTTTCGATGTGGAGGAGTAGCGGCTCTGTTCCGAGCTCCTCCCGGGTGACTGAGCTCCTCACCCTACCTCTAAGGGTGCGCCCAGCCACCCTATTATTAATTATGAATTATTCATATCCAGCTAAAGTTTCATATTCATATTTTTCCCTATTCACCTGTAGTATCTTTTTGGTACATCATTTGTGGTATATCATGCTGTATATGTAAAATAGTCTAATGATGCATGAAAAGGACATTTTACTTGCCATTTCTTGTCTTAAAGGAAACAAAAATAAATATTGAGATGAGAGTTGAAATGTGCAGTACATTGTATAGATTTGGAGACGTCTCTTAGATACATTAGATGAGACACAGAGTAAAACCGATGATGATGTCCCCATGACAAAAGTGTGCTATACTGTATATGGAATGGAGCACCAATCTCTCTTTGACAGTGTCCTTTATTTTGGACTTCTCCGAATACACATTCCTTGATGTCCGCTCACTTTAAGCCCCATAATTTGTCAAATTTTCCGGCGGTTGAGAACAAACTCTTTCGGATTGAAACAGAGGCACAGATCAATAGCTGACTCCTCACGGCTGCCAATGTGGCCACACGCTGCTCGCATCGATCCCGCTTCAGAAGAATGTTTACCACTCCTCTCCCTTCGCCCACTGTCTTTGAGGATGTGAAATACTAGCTGTGAGAAGACGGATGTTGGGAGAAAATAGAATAAGGAGGTTTGCTGGTGACAGTGTTATTGCACTCTGTACCACAGGATGACAACAGGACGATATGAGTGTGGCTTTTGGGAATAGTAGGCTATAAGTGATTCCATAAACAGTGGGTTTGCTGTGGTAAAAGAAGGAATGGGGAAAGGATGTAGAGCCTTTGTCGGTCTCGGGATGATTCTCGACAGGCTGCTGTAAAAGTTTATCATAGCCCTGAACTGAGACGGTAGTTCAGATGTGCCGGTCTGACAGGGGGCGGGGCTATAGATGAATGAGGATGAGGGAGGCGTGGACTGTTATCAAGAAATAACTGATAATATGAATGATCGTGAAGAATAAGCACAGCATTAATGATAATATGAATAATAATACATAATAATAGGCTACTAAAATGAATAATACAAATACAAATGAAATTAGCCTATTACTAAACAACATTTTTTCCGATGCTGAGACCCTCTCCTTTCAGCCTTTTCCTGGTAGATCCATGTTGCCTCATTTGCGACATTTAACATTTTTTGCCTCCTAAAATGAATTTTATGAAGTTATTTTCTCCTCTGACACAGCCCCTGGCAGGCTGCGCCCAGGATGCATTTTTTACATTGGTGCTTTTTGTATTTTTGCATGCTGCGTGTGTACCTGCAGATGAATGAGACCTACTGGATTCATTTTAGCTTTGGTAGGGACCACGTGGCTGTCATGGTTTTACTGGTCAAAACTCTGGACATATAGGCTATGGTATTTGGGATTAAGTTTTCCCTAAATATAGAGGTGCATGCAGGAAGCCTGTCAGCATCACAGAGAGAGAAGACTTTCTTGGACCAATTCATGTCTCTCTCCATCGCGAAGACCGTTCTTTAGCTGAAGTCCAAGTTGGTGAGCATGATCAAGTAACACCATATACAGTAGCCTACATGACAGCATCCTGAAACATGAGGGATTCATAATTCCTGTGGCCAAAGGTGCGCGCTCTCAGCGGTTTTGTTTTGAATTGCGAAGTATAGGCCTATATTTGTCTGGCCACATGTTGTAGCTTTATTGTGTCCAACTAAAGAAAATATTAGGCTTAATATGTAAGGCCTATCGTAACCAAATCTTTTAAAGTTATTTTTGGATTATAATTCGCCTTTCTCCTCCCCCTCGCTGTGTTTGAAGAGGCACATGTAACTCTGCCCCTTCGTTTGCCTTCGCCCTCAAGATCGGGCCCCTTAGTCTTGCTTATAAGGAATGTTAAATAGCAACAGTATATGTTTATTTATGATCATTTTAAATACTATTGTGGGTTATCCATATAGGTCATGTTAAATGCCTTTTGTGAACGACCATGGGGAGTGAATTATTTTTTCTCTGCTTTCATTACGCTGTACATCGAGGTTATATTGGAGGCAAGTAGGGAGTAAGGATTAGTGTAGCAGTCTTCCCAAGACTGAAAGAGCAGCCATCGCGGAATAATTAGGCTAATGCTTATACCCTTAATGTGTTAATGACATGCTTCCATCATTCACATGTGCATTAGCCCGGTCCGTCTCCCAGGTGCTTTCTGTCATCTCAGATTGCCTCTGCTGTATCCTGGCCAGAAGACATGGAAGGCTTTGCGCAGCGCTTTAAAAAATCATTTTGAGTCGGAGAGCTAATCATCCTGGTTGAATACACACTCACCCTGCAGGTCCTGGAGGTCGCACTGCGCTCACCTGTCATAAATAAACATCCACATATCTGCCGGCTTTTTGAATCAGCCCCATTTACATTTTCTCTTTGACTTTTCTGATGTGGAATACAAGCAGCGTGTCTCGCGGAAGCCGGAGAGGAGCTTGCTGCTGGTAAGTGACGCTGCGGTTGGGTTCAGGACCTCGCAGCTCATTACTGGGGAAAAAGGAGGTGGATGTTGGCAACATTACAAGCCCCCGTTCCACCTTCAGGCAATGCAGCATGGAGCGTGAAGAGGGAGGAGGAGTTGGAAGGAAGCCTGCATATCAGCACAGTCAAAGCAATGTGCACATATCCTTTCAGACCACATACATGTGTTTTATGATCAATACATGTTTTCTTACATTATGTTAATTCAAATCTGTTCACAGTTTCTATATATTTTTGTTATAATACTGTCTATCTGGTTGATTTATAACATAGTATCTAAAATATTTGATAAATGTTCTTTTATTATATAGCCGTTATTTACGGCTAACAGTCTTGAGCAGACACTAGTTCCACTGTAAATCCACTGTTTCATCATATTTAATTGCATCTGTAATATTAGATTTGTGTTTTTATTTTATTCATTGCATATTATTTATTTATTATTTTGGGTATATTTAAGTTGTACCTTGTTAATTCATTTGTCATATTATTATTTATGTTTCCTTCTCCTGCTCTGTGTCCTAAAAATATATTGGTTCCTACACTGTTTATGGTACAGCCTTATTGAGAGACGCACGAGACGTCTAAGTAGGAAAAGAAATAAAGAAGAGAAGGAAACGTAAATAATAATATGACAAATGAATTAACCTCATACTGTCCACCTTGTAAAAATGTGCGGGCCCGCGCCCACTTCTATATCAATTTTGTACAGCCGATAATGACGTTACACGTATAAATATATAAACCCAGGCATGCTGTACCTCTATAGATACAAAACTTCTAAAACAAAATGACTACAGTGTCAAATTGAGGAAAAATATCCACCCCTAAAGCAATAATACGTGTTTTGTGAGCTTTTTGTTATATAAAAAAAAGGATTTCCCCTCATCACATCAGTCAGCCTCGCTTTCTTCCACTTGTTTAGCCCATAATCGTCACCAGAAACAGGTTATTCACTTGTATTTTCCATAAAGTAAAATCTTGTGGAGCCACAGCGCCATTTGACTGACAGATTCTGTTAGCCAATAACGTTAGCTTTCAAACGGTATGCCATGTTTGTAGTCTTCTAAGAGAGGCGCGATGCACAAGACGTGCGTAAGGGACAGAAGCAGGACTACAGCGATGTCAGCCATCGCAAGAGCACCAGATACAAAGTAGATAAACATCTTAGCCTATTCATACCTAATATTGTGTCACCCTGGGCTACTAAAACTTTTAGCACCAAGAGAGGAGGGACTTAGAGGTTAACTCCTCCTGCTGGTTTCCTCTTAAGAGACCCACGCACGTGCTCAAGTCTTTATTAAGCTGATGACGATCTTTGGACTAAGAGTACAGATGAAGACATTTATTATTTTGCCTACAAAATAATAAATGCTAAACATTAATAACTTTTACATCAGGTACATATTAGATTTGGACAAGTTTACATGGCATGATCTGTGGAAAAAAATGTACCCTACCCTTAGACGGGGTTTTCGTCAATAAAACCCCACTAACTTTTATTTATTTTCTGGCTCAAATGAGGCGATGCTGTCAAGAAAACGATTCATTGATTACTAAAATAGTAATCGATTAATCATTTCAGCTCGACCTAAAATATTAGCCAGAGTGGGTGTGAGGTCTTATTAAGCTGGACACACACTAGAGGATTTTTAGACAGATTTTTAGTCTTAGGAGGCGTGGCTCAATAAAAAACTTTCTCTCATGCCATGATCTGTGGTGGGACTCCTCATGTGTGTGTGTCCTCATGTCTGTCCTTATGTGTGTGTTGTCTGTGCACAGATTTTTAGTCTCAAAAGATTAAAAATCCTCTAGTGTGTGGGCACCTTAACACATGAACTGTTTCTAATCACCTGTCCCCCTCAGTCGCTTATGCACAAGATGCCTGCACTTGGAAAAAAATGTGTTCTCCTCCTCTCCTCAAAATCTACATTACAAAACAGCTGAAACAAAAGAGTTAGTAACTTCCCATTTCAGTGTAACGTACTTGAATGCATGCTCAAGTTTATTTTACTTTTATTCCTTGAAATTGTTGAAGCCTCAGTCGTACTAGTCTGGGCATTTCTTTTTTTCTTTTCTTTTTAGCTAAGTACAGTTGCAACATTGGGGGTTTACCCTCCAACATTGCCACGGCGAATTGTGTCTGCATTTCATTCATAATTCATCTTTACAGCTTGTATTATGACATGACAAAACCAATCATTTTTTGGAAGCGGGTTCCGTTGGGAAACCTTTAGATCCGTTTTGCAGTCCTCTCCATGCCACTGATGCCTCTCCCAGCTTGTGCCTGCAGCTCTGTTTGAACTTCTCCCTGCACTCTGGAGATCTACAGTTCTGTTCTGTGATGCCAGGGATTTTTTTTTTTAATGTGAATATTATTATTATTTTTTTTACACAACATGGGATAAGACATACTGCACTTGTGGTAAACGGGCCACACCAGACTGTAGCCATAGTTTCATCCCACGCTCGCTCAGTAACGCATTCATCCTGGCCTATTGTGCATGTTTTTTAGTGGTAGGCGAAAAAGCAGAGCACCTGGAGGAAACCTAGACCTCCACACGAGAACATGCAAACACCGCACAGAAATGCCCTGCTCGGCCCCGGGATTGAACCCAGGCTCTTTTCCTTGCGGAGCGCTAATTGCGGGCCGCCACTGTGGTACGTTGTAAGCTTTAACCCTTAATTGTACAGCACCAGGCAGAAACAGGGGCCCTTTCAGCCTGCATTCTAAGCACTCTCAAGGCTGCAGGCAAAGCAACATGAATTTCAATGAATAATTAAACAGGATTATTTATTTACTTCCTCCGCACCCTGAACCACCTAACTGGCAAATCTACATAGCGTTTTTCTGAACCTGTAGCACATTTGTATGCATAATTTACACTCGTGGCTGAATATTTCGTTACTTTGTGGAGTTTAGTTTATTCTAGGAACACCTTTGGGACACCTACTGAACACTGAAAAATGCAAGGCTTTTGTTCTAATGGACTTTGATTGTAGACATGATGCTGTACTTATCCCATAAAGAAAGAAGAGGGAAGTTAGAATTTGTACCGCTTCGGCTCACTTGCCACCGCCAGAGAGGTAACCAAATGCAACGGTAGAGCTGGTTTTTGTTTTATAATAATAATAATGCATAATAATGGTTTAATATAGCACTTTTCTGGCCACTCAAAGGGCCTTTACATTGCACTATTCTCCTGCTGGTTACCAGAGTCAGGACTAAATATGGTGAGGCTAAAATCTGCCAGAAGACGTGAGACCGGATGAAAGCAGTTTTTTTTTTGCTGTGCATATGGCAACTGAAAGTATTTTGTCTCCACTCTTTGCTTTTAATGTATAATTCATGCTCATTTATGTTTTACTGGTAGTATAATAGTTTTATCTGCCTTTTTGTAATTTCATGTGGTTTTGAAGCACTTTCAATTGCCTTGTGTATAAATTGTGCTCTACACATACATTTGCCTTGCCTGTTCAAATTCGAACCCTCCGACCACCACCAGCCACTTGCTCGCTCATCACATTCGTATGCAGTGGTGCTGAGTCACGGTTAATAAGTAATCCACAATCATTACATTACTTTTTAGTAACTGTTCAAATTCACAGTCTTTAACAAATATAAGAATGAAGTGCAAGTCAAATTATTGTCTATCTAGTAAACAGAAGATATACTTTCCATTGTAATTTGTAATATAGATTAACTTTGTGTTTATTTGTCTCATTATTGAAGGTAGATTTTTGAATTTGTAATTTTGTAATTAGGGTAGGTGTGATAAGCCTTTTCTGTTACCTTCCTTGTTTGCAACGTATATACTGTAGTATATGTAATTTATTTTGTGCTTGTAACCAAAATAAAATCTTCATTCATTCATAGTAACGGAGTAATGTAATTACAATTGCAAAACTCGTAGGGACTATACCTGATTTTTTTCTTAGTAGCGAAATGAAATTAGTTTTTTCCTTTTTTAATATATTGCAAACTCAGACATTTCTGGAAATGTAAATATAAAGCATTTATTGTAAATGTCATGAGTTTGCAGGATGGTTTTCTTGACTATGACCCTAAAAAGTGACCCTGCCAGTTGTGAAATGTGCTTACAAATTCATCTCTAAGAAGAAACATGATTTTAGAAATGTGTGAGGAAAGTTAGGAATGTGTTTGGACCACAACTATCAATTTATTTTACTTGCTCCTTCCATTTATTTTATGAAATATACTGTTTTTCATTTCATTTTGTGTCAAGCTGTAAACATTATTCAATCAAGTTACAGCCAAAGACAGATTTTTATCAAATTCATTCCAAAGCTCTGAGCAGCTGTTGATTCATCCTTTTTTTAACCAAACTAATTAGTAATCAGATTACTTTTAAAATAAAGTAATCAAAGAAGTAACAAGATTACTTTCAGAAGGACTAATCAGTAATCAGTAGTTGGATTACTTTTGTGGAGTAATCCCAACAACACCGTTCATGTGTGATGAAGGTGGATGCTCGAGGACACAATGACACCTTAAGACCACAAAGATGTACTTTTCTGCTTTTGTTCGTTTGGTTTCACGCCTCATTCAGTATTGTAGCATTAACGTGTCGATGCTGGTGCAGCAGTGGATGGAGGCGTATTGTTGATGTGTGGACTGTACACGTTGTGGTGTGAGGGAGGCACTGGAGCCCTGCCAGAGCATGGAGGTGCGACACACTGCAGACCAGCTCAGTCCATTCATATACGGAGCCCTTCACACTGATGGCTTTAGTGGGCTTTTTTGTTCCACAAAATGAGATACTTTCAAAATCAAAGTTTTGAAAAAGTGAGGAGCAAATACAAAGACGGCATTTGCAAGAATTACACCAGTGTAAGCTATTATAGTATCTTGTGAATACTTTTGTTCACTTTGGAGTTTGTTGAAGTAATAACTAGTCTAATCTCCCAGACATATGACGTCACTGCTACTGTACATTTGTTTACTTACTGCTGCTCTGCTCATCCTCAAGGTACAAGTTGCCGTTTTATGAAGATGTAATGAGAAATGTATCGTGATCATATGGTAAACATCATTATGTATTTATAAAGCATGCCTTGTATCATTACCAACTCGGTGCATCAAACATGGCTCCTCAATAAAAGGCGAACAGCCCACGTAGCAGCGCCCCGAGTGTGACCTGCAATGTAAATCATGGGAAATGAGAGGAGTCCTCCTCTCGCACTTCCTGCCATTCACAGCGAGAAGCACCACCAGGAAACACACACAGCAGCTTTTATGTGAGAGTTTGAGGCATGTGAGGAAAAACTTTATCTATGATTCTAGTCACGATTAATGAGGGGAAATTTATTGCAATTTTATGATTATTCACGATAAGCGGAATTAAGGAAGAATCGGAAACTTACAAAAAGTACTGTCCAAACTTTCAAACAAAAAGAAACAAGGCATTATATGGATGTTTTTATATTCCTTTAATTGTTGTTTTAGTTAAAAACCCATTGAACATTTAGCCTATGTTTAAACATATACAGTATATATGCTTTGGTTTTTACAGTGATGTGACAAATGCAGCGCTGCACATGGTTCTTTTAGGACTCTTCCTTTGGTCACATTCTGCCATTTTCATGTAACGATGGATTTCCTCTCTGCACCAGAGGTTACATTAACCTCTTAAGACCTAGAGTCCCCAAAAATGGGGACTTTTTTTTCAGATACAGTTACTGACCTACGTGTTTTACGCAGAAAAATATTCCAAAGTTGCAAATTAGTGACAGCTGATGTGGGATTATCCATTTCTGTTGTTATTTGCTCCACCACAGGGAGGCCGTTTTGTGGAAAAATGTGTGTTTTTTTTTCAGGCGGAAATTCATTCAAACCCATGGCAACCTCATTTTATTGTCAAACAACATCATTTATTTTTATTTCACTTCCACCGTCATCCCAAAGCTCTACCAAATGTGTGGACACCAAGATTAGCCATGTACACATAGGATGTAAAGAAATGATTTTTGGAGAAAAAGGCCTCGGGCTTAAGAGGTTAACTCAAAATTCTCTGTGAATGACACATTTTGAAGGCTGTGCTGCATTTTTGGATTGAAAATCAAGCCATCGTCGTCCTTTGAGAGTTTTACACAGATAAATTAAAAACACAATACAATGACTGAATGTGTTGTTTATGCCTCATTATAGTCGACTGATTGTGGGTGGATTAAGTGAGTTTTATGCGTCACTGGACTTTACTGACATGCGTTCAGTGTGCTGTGTTGACAAACAATTTGTATGTCACATGTTTTCTTGTGTGAGCTGATTATTATATAATTTTCTGGCAGTGAGAGGCCGAGCACAGAGGTGGGGAGAGGGTGTTACATGGGCCGTTCATTCATGTCCCGGACATAGGCCTGTTGCGATAATTACTAGATCGACTTATTGCTCGATATGTAAAAGGAAGGATAAATTCGATAAACACACGTGCTGCTTTATTACACGAGAATGAACGCTATCCGCGGCGCAAAGAGCATCTGAAGAGTTCGTTTGCAAAAGCAGATATCTCCGTTTTGAAGTTTTTGCAAAAATGTTTTTGATTTTTATAACCATACTCTTCAGGTGGCACAAGTACAAGTAAAGATGAATCAATTTGAACAAGAACAAGTGAT
>OMNZ01092124.1:0-12350 GCA_900303255.1 Lesueurigobius sanzi
GATCTATCTATCTAACCTTGAGCTGTAAGATGAATTCCCAAGAGATATGTATTTGATTTCACAAACTCACGAAAATACATCTTGTAAGAACCAATCCCAATTCCAATTTGGACCAATCTAGGGCTGAAACAACTAATCGATTAATCGTCAACTAATCGATTATTGACATAGTTGTCAACTATTTTAGTAATCGATTAATCGTTTCTGGGATATACAGACTCAGACAGAGGAAGAATTACATCAAATTTTGTATTTTTTGTGAAAAAAACGATGTTGACTCTGAAGGCATTGGTTCTAGAAGTTTTTTTTGCAAATATTTTTGCTCTGATTGTTCCAAATCTTGGATCATAATCTAATCCGAGCAGAAAGAGGACTCTCTCGCTCTCACTTTTACAATCCCAGAGTGAATTTTAGAGGTTCTTAGCTTTCAAATGAGGAATGACATGTGGAACTTGTACAAAGAGCATCCTACAAACATTAGCTTTAAATTTACTCCATCAAGACGTCCTCAAACGGTGTCACTTTAGCTTCATGTGCAAAAAGCTTTTAACAATTACACTTTCCATGCACCTTTTTGCACCAACCGATTAATCAATTAATCGTAAAAATAATCGGCCGATTAATCGATTACCTAAATAATCGTTAGTGACAGCCCTAGACCAATACCGTGGCAGTATTGGCGTAAAGAGGCGGGTTTTAAATAGTCGAAAACGAATTATTAAATGCTTTCTCGATAAGCTACGTCTTGCGACTAGCTGTGATTGGCTGAAAGGAAACATGTAATCCATGTCTACAACAGAATCCTGTGAAACATCCCCAACTCATTACTGAAGCAAATATGAAATTATCTCGAAATAAAATGAGTCAGACGACACCTGAAAAAGCCCAATTGCAACAGTTTTGCGTTACACTTTACGTCCTTGTGCTTAAGATAAGTTTTCTGCGACACTTTAGGATGAAATGTATGTACATGCTCTCAATCATCCAGGAGTTCTTTATTTAAAAACGGTGAATAAATGTATGAGCTGTGCATTAATGGTGTTTGTACCTTGAAGAAGCTTCCTTTTCTCTCCTGTTTGAAGGAGCGGTTCACAGCAGCCGTCGACATGATGAGGCCCAACTCTGCGTCTAAAGGAGAAAGACAGAAAATGGTTTAAATGCTTGGTGTTTTGTCATAGTTGAAGTCAATGAGATTTTCTCTGGTTAAAACAAAAAAGTAATAAACTAAAAGGTTTATAGGTTAATTTATGCTGGAAACATCCTGTGAGGCAGTGTACCTTTAAAAAATGGGCTATAATAAAAAGGCCGTCCTCAAACCTCCTCCAGGTCCTAGATGACTAGTTAGACGAAGAGCGGAAGTCCCTTATTATGAGTGACCATTAAAGCCAGTTACGTGGCCCAGAGGCAGAACCTGGTCCTGAGCCTGAAGGAGCATTGTGAGGCCGTCCACCCACGACCTGCAGGAGGAGCCATGAGGGACTGGTGCAGTGTGCTGGCTGTTTGATATCCAGTGATAAACTGAAGGACTGGACAACAACAACAACTGCAGCTCAGATTCTCAGAATGGACATAGACAAGGACTGTAGTCGGCCTTGGGACTATCTACAGCAGGGGTAGGCAAGGTCAGGCCCGGGTGCAAAAGCCGGCTCTCTGGCACAGAACATCTGGCCCTTAAGATGATTTGGGGAAATATTACCACACAAATCAGCAATCAAATACATATTTAAGAACTTTAAAAGGCCAAAAATCATGTTAATTTCCAGGAAATACACCATATTAGGTCAATTTGTGATGTATAACACTGGCATTTGTAGAAAGTGGTGCTTTATTTTAAATTGGGAGGTTCGGTCCTTGGTGTTTTGACAATGAAGAAAATCGTCCCTCTATCAAGCAAACTTGCCTACCCTCCTCATTGTGGTTTCTCCGTTTTTCCCCACTGGTTTTTTTCTTTTTTTTCCGTGCCGCGATGGAGGCATATTCTAGGCTTGTTTTGTTTATACATTACATTTGGACATTACATTTGCTTCTTGCTTCACTGTTTTTCACTGGCTCTTGATGTAATATTGGGCTATACAAAAATAAACTGATTGATTGATCCGGGCCACTTAATTCGACCACTGGCCTAGCAACAGATTATGTGGAAGAAAATGCATGGATGGGCCACAATAAAGTGAAGAAAAATGTTTAAATTCATAGCTTTCTCTACCATCTAACAAACCAAGAACAATGCAAATATTTTGAAAACCTGCTTTAATAGTTTCAATAAATCGAATCCTTGACACAGACATTTGAAAAACTGATTCAGCAGCACTAGACTAAATCATAGACAGCAGGTTCTAATTTGACCCTAAAAGTGCCCGGTTCCCATTGTTCTGCGAGAAAGAGGCCGTTTCTCTACAGGTCCCTCAGAAACTATCGCTGTCAGATCAGAGCTTTGTGAGAGATTAAAACCAGGTGGAGCTCGGACAGATGTGGAACCCAGATGTTCTTCAGCTGATCGTCTCCAGCTGCGACGGGCTCCAAAAACAGCCAAACGCTTTCCAGAAACATAATAACACAGATTCATTTCAAAACAACAAGCCTTAACAGCCGGATATGACAGAGGTTTTATAGTTTTATGGAAGGAAAGATGATGTCAGTCCACCTTCCCACTGCGCACTTTTTATAGTTCACTCAAAGAAGGTTATTTTGGTCAGATTACCAGAATTCATAACAACTTAAATAATGACTCACTTAAACAAAGATACACAAAAACAAAAAGGAGAAATGCAATTTGATTCTAACAAATGTGGACTGTTAGATAGTCGGCTACTTCGAAGTACTTTTGAAGTAACATTTTCAGCACGTCTGACCACATGTGTGACGTCAGTAATGTGTAGCACTCGGATTTGAGTTCTACACATTATCAATCTGGGGTGGCTCTCAATCAATTCGCTCGTGAAAGGAAGGGACTGTTACAGCAATAGGTCTGTGTAAGTTCTCAGTCGTACAGGAGTTGTCCATCGTAGACAAAGATTCTTCAGTCTTCATCTGTACTCTGTAGTTGAAGTGTAGGATGTTTCGATCTTCCTCAGCGAATAAAGACTGAACAGGCTTGTGGGTCTCTTAAGAGAAAACCAGATGGAGGAGTTAACCTCTAAGTCTCTCTCTTGATACTAAAGGTTGGAAAAAATCTTGGCCTATTCATACTTAATTAGGGCTCGTTCCTAATGAAGTAATTTGCCTACGATGTTACAGCAATACTTCAAGATAATTGGGTGAAACGCCGTACCGTACTTTTGCCGAATCCAGTCGGGAGAAAAGCACAAACGTCTCTTTGCTCCCTTTTCAAAGCAGAAACAGCTAAAACAGAGTCAATTGCAGCATAAAAAAGTAAGTCCTTAGACCAGGGACCTCCAACCAGTAGCTCGGGAGGTACCGGTAGCTCACCATCCCTTTCCAAGTAGCTCGCCAAAGGCTTTCTACATTTCTACATACGTTTTATGAATCAAATTTTAGATGCGTTTTAGTTATTGTGATCAAAACATCTCCAAACATTTAGGTGAATATAGCAAAGTATAAACCAGAAACGGCTGTAATTTTCTTTTATTGTATTGAATAATCATCTTGGAAGACCTATAGACCTCGCTGCCAGTTTTGTAACGCAAAAGTAGCTCACAAGGTATAAACGTTGGAGACCCCTGCCTTAGACATAGCCATGTTTGTTATTCTTTGGCAGGGTTTGGTGCAACGTCATACATCAACATGTCCCGCCTTAAACCCCAATGCAGGCACGTCATTGGTCCGCACAAATGGTTGAGGCGTAAGAGATTGGACTCTATCATGATGTATTTTCCAGAGTTTGTGAAATCACAAATCTCGCGGAAATACATCTTGCACAAGGTTATGACGCCAGAGCCGTGTTAGAAATCCTAAATGAATGTACGACCTTTGAGATATTACTTGAAAAATACTGTGTAAAAGTGGCATCTGAGCAACATGTTCGTTTCGGTTACGTTTTCAGCTTTTTTTGAGGGTCAAATACGTATCCAATGATCACTGAACCTCCACTTATAATACGTTAATGATAGAGAAATCACAGAAACTGTCATGAAATGTCATGAAATGGGAGAGAACATTCAATGATGCAAATAACGGACAAGTCCAAGACGTTTTAAGCTAGGCCAGCAACATGCTCCTGTACGACTGAGAACCTACACAAACAAAAGGCTTGTATATACAACAGCACTTATGATTCAGGAAGGAGTCTGTCCACATTTTAATGTCAAAAACATTACAACAGTTTAATGTCACACACTCATACAATCTGTGAAATAAGCCCATTTCATGTCATAAAACTCTGCTGGCTAGTTTGCTGTGAATAATAACTTTGCAACTTCAAAAAACAAAGATTCACCAGCTGTACAGCCACACGACTTGGACAAACCTTTTCTAGGTCATGGCATCGACAGTTATGCTACATCTTCACACCAGCACCACCTACTTTTCTGGAGTATTCGTCATGAAGCTAATACATGGGAACAAATATGCTGCTGATTCTTACCTTGGAGCTTTTATTGACATGTAGTTGAAGGTTATATTTATATTTCCAATGTAGTGGAGTTAGGGGTGAGCGATAAGTAAAATGAACTTCTCAATATTTCTGGGGACTTTCTTGATAATGTTGATCAAACACAATATTTTTTGTAAATCATTAGAAATGAGGGAAACGGGGAACAACACTATACCATTTTTATACCAGAGAGCATCAAGTATTATTTTTTTATGTCAGCAGTTTTTGAAGCTTTTGTTAATTTCTTGACATTGAAGAGTTACTTGATATTGCGAATTTGCGTATCTTCCAAAAAACTATTCCGATATCATCTTGTAGACGTCTATGCATTGTCCATACTGGAGCGAAAAAGAGATTCTCAACAGAAAAACTACTCAGGTAAAGTACTTAAGTTTACTTTGTTACTTACTTACCTCCGATTGTGCTAATGCAGCGCTTATTGGCGTGACTAATGTTTGCTATTTAAGACACACAGACCGTTCTTTGGTGAAATTCTTAACCTTAAAGTCGTCATTTATCGTAAAAAAGGGGAAACGGGACAATTCCTGACTGTACACAACTAATAACACATAGCTGACTGTAACATTAAAACAGCTCATCCACAGGCTCTGCTTCCTTATTTCAAAAAGTTTCATCTGCAGCGACGTGAGGAGAAGTCTGAAATTCACCTCCTTCAAGAATTATGCAGACATTTGATACAGATAATGCTTTGGGTATTTTTGGAGTTAAAAAAGGCCACTTTGAACTGATATTTCATCTTATCAATTCAACTTTTAACAATATAGTTGATATAGGTTTATGTTCAGACAAGAAGCACACAAATTGTAATTTCCTGTCCTTGCTTGCTTGCTTATCCTTTTAGACAATGGTGGAGAAAATTAGACCATGGGGGGCCGTCATAGTCTCTGTTATATATGGGAACACTGCATATTACATGCTAAAGAAAAACATTTCAGATGGGAACCAGATAGGATATCTTTAGTATTTGAGTAAACTACTATATATTACTGAATCTGTAACAATTCAAATTTCATCCTGTACTGTTGTATTTAAAGTGTTGATAAATGAGGGTATGTGTAAGTTCTCAGTCGTACAGGAGTTGTCCATCATAGGCAAGGATTCTTCAGTCTTCTCAGTACTTGAAGTGTAGGATGTTTTGCTCTTCATGCAAAGAGCTCACGCTGAATACAGATGAAGACTGAAGAATCTTTGCCTACGATAAATTAGGGTAGGAATAAGAGATTTCGGAAAATCCTCCTAGAAACAAAAAAATATGTATATTACTAAAAAAATATAGTTTATGTCCGGGGTGCTCAAAGTGCAGCCCGATTTTTGTTGGCCCTCAAACTTCTTGCTGACATTACACACATCGCAAGAGATGGTGCTTTTTACTGTAGATTATTATAACTTACTGTATATTTTAGTGTTAGTCAGAGCTGGAAGTAAAAGTAAAAGTGTTGTTGCAAGGTTAAAACTTCTGCTAAATGCCTCCAGTGGAATGTTTGACTGCATTGACCAATGACCACCGTCAAGACAGAAAAAAGTGGCATCTGTAGAAGTGAATATCAACACAATGGAGTAAAAAGCATAGTGAGATAATAGTCTTTAAAGTTAAAGTTTTCCACACAAATCTATGAAGGTGAAACATTTGTTTCGCTTGTAGCGTCTCCTCTCAAGTCTCACTGGTCACAAACTCTGACATCAACTCTACAAGACACGCGCCGAGCCCCGTTATTGTCACACAGTGTAACTCTTTAATGGGGGATGATCTTGTGGAGGAACAAAGGGAAAAGAGGAGTCAGCAGGAAGCGCAGCCGTGGCCTGAAGGAAAATCCATTTACTCTGAAAACACTGGAGACTTAACCTGAATCTGCAAAAGAAATAAATCCACAGGCAAAACGGACGCAAAGATCAGGGCTGAGCGATTTCGTGAACCAACGTGACTGTGACATGTTTGAGATGTGCATGTACGCGAATGCATTAGCAATTCCAAGAAAAACTGCCTTGCTACTAGGACTGTGCCATTAATCAAAATCATTATCTTTTGGTAGTAATAATGACAGTTTGATTGTGACTTTTTATCTTTAGGATATACTCATTTTTCATTCATGTTTAAATGATTAGTATTAGTATTAAATGTTTGAAATTGAATAGCAATTTGAAGTTTCTGAATGGTGTTCATCTCGTCTTCTAGTTACTTTACTAAGTTTCTTCATTCACATTCATAAATCAATAACACATCGCTTACCCATTTGTCTTGATATTGAAGAAACTTGAACAACAAAGCAATTCCAAGACCTGTCAGACAAAGTGTATTGATATTAGGAGTGGGACTGTGCGATTGATCTCAGTTTTGGTCACTTCTTTGGAGTTTGGAGAAGTAAAAGGGAGGGTTTTTGTGTGACAAATGGTCCTGCAGCGGAAAGAATTCATGTTTTGTTTGAGCTGAGGGTTATTTCAAAGCTCCATCTTGTTTATGTTCATGATTTCTATTAGTAAAAAGCTACATTCATTTGTTTTTAATATGAAAAGGACAATGATAAGGAAATTATTCTTGACCGTCTTTCTTCGTCATTTTGTCCAACCCTCTTTAAGATGTTTATCCAACATGATTATGCGCCGTCCTCAAGTGACCATAGCTTGTGTAAAGTACAATTATAGCACATACCAGGACTGATGACTAACAGCAGCAGTTCTTTAAGCTTCTTTCAAGGAAACGTGACGTCACTGGACTCACTCAAATATCGAAACACAGCCAGCTTTGTCTTCATGTTTACATTAAGAAAATTAGTTCTCAAAGAAGCAAGCCCCTGAGATCGGTTTGTTTAACATTAGCTTCAGTCCAGTTTACCTCGAACTGTAGCTCAATTTATGCAGGAATCACAAACTGAATACTCTTTAATGACATTTCAAGACCCTCTGAAAATATTTCTTCACACCGCATTAAGTTATATACGTGTACATTTAAGTGCTTGCTGTACTTTCAAAAGTGCACAAAATAATACATTTATTAATATTTACTGGGGATGAAAGACTAAAACATTTACAATATCACAATATGCTTGTGAGAGAAACTGAAGTGCTCTGGAAGTCAGTACCACAAAAGTAGTTTATTGGGGAAGGGGCTCTTTGGCGTTTTGGGAACGGAAACTTAAGAGAAAATCGAAGAACCAAGGCACTCCTCCCACATTGTAATTCTCTATTTACATTTTATTGTACTGGGCTAAATACATATTAAAATCTTTTAAAACATGTTGCTGGTTTCTTCCATGCATATTGGCTATGAACTTCTTGAAAAAGACTTTGTTGGAGCCAATAGAAAATGTAAATAGAGGAATACAATGTGGGAGGAGTGCCTTGGTTCTTCGTTAATCACAATATGCTTGTTTTGTTTCAATAGGTTTCCAATTGGCCGTTTGGCATATGATGGTTCATCATAGACTATTTTCTCTGTGCTTGGAAAATGCTTTGACATTTGACAAGAAACACAAAACTTAAACACATTTTAATACTTTTTAAGGATCTTAATTTTGGTTATTTTGAATTAAAGATCCTGCAGACACCATGATTTACAATATGTTTAAATTCACTGTAGCACCAAGTAAAGGCACTGATTCACAAATAAGCCCTTGTTATCCTTTTTTTGTCACTTTTTCACAGAGATCTTAGTCAGTGTTGCTTTGAAATCCTCTGGTCAGGGTTGTTTAGGAAAGAGGAAGCTGCAACTGTGGCAGAATTTTTGTCCAAAGTCCAGGGGCCAAAGACCCCAAGAAAGGCTTCTTCAAATTCTAACGCTGCACATCCTATATGAGCTAACAGGGGGGTTTGGGAGGCGTCCTGTAGGAAAAACAGATTTGAAGACTAGGGATGTCAAGATCAACCGGTTTTACAGTTAATGTGGTTATAAAAGCTCACAGTAGGTTGATTGTGAGGATTTTAGGACAAGGTGAATCGTTTCTCATGAGCCGGAGAGAATATGTGTCCAAACGGAGCGCACTCAACATTAAAAGGCTAAAGAAATGGTGTGGCATGTTAAATAATCCAATGAGCAAAGAGAAAGTCTTATCCATCTTTACTGATAATTGCCAAAGGAAGGAAGACTCCAAAAATAACAGAATGTGCAACATTGCATTTCATATACCAATGAAAACCAAAGTGAAACTGCAAGCGCATGGAAATCAGCTACTCATCTTTTTTTCAATAGGTTTTTAACTAAAACATCAATTACATAAAAAAATATATACATATAATGCCTTGTTTCTTTTTTTGTGAAAGTTTAGACCGTGCTTTTTGTAAGATTTTGATGTTCCGATAATCGGGAATAATCGTAAAATCGCAATATTTTTTCTCACAGTAATCATGACTAAAAGATTTAGACATCCCTACTGTTTCGTGTGTTTCAGCTTTTTAAAGATTGATTGATTTACTTCCAAAACACTTACAAAACGTGGCAACTGTTCAGGAAAGTTCAGAAGACGAGCCTATATTCCTTTCCGTTTCAGGACGAGTTTCAGATTTGGATCAGACCACGTTAGAAGGGAACTCGAGTGTTTACTTCCTGCGGGCGCTCCCCTGGCACTCGCTCCTCTTCCTCGCTCCTTCGAAACCTCACGTTTGGCTCCAGAACTGTGTCAGGGCATTCCTGTGCGCTACACCGGGGTGTGTCCGGAGCAAAAGGCAGTAACGTGGAAAATGAAGCTACCACAAAAGTGCAGGCTCAGACTGAACATGAACCTTTAAAGTCTGGAGGCAAAAGTTGAGGTTTGGGCCAAAAACGGCACAAACTGTGAAAACTGAAAACTGCTGAGGTGGAAACATTCACCGCAAATTCAAGATTTCAAATGTAAAATACTGATGAGTCAAAGGGGTAGGAGACTAAAATAGCTCACGTATCATGAAGGGAAGAAGGGAGGGATTTTTGCTCCGTAAGGTATGTTTAGGAAGACATCTTGGAAACAGCTTTGTTGGTTCAAGGCCATTCAAATAAACTTGGGGTCCAAAAGAAACACTACAATATTCACACACTAGAATTACTACATAGCCTATATACTAGTCTATGTCTTTCAATGCTGGAAAAATGACTAACTGGACAATTTGGCTAGTGCTCATGGTTCAGCAGAAGGTCCCGGGTTCGATCCCCAGACCAGATCAGACTTTGCATGTTCTCCTCGTGTCTGCGTAGGTTTCTTCTAGGTGCTGTAGTTTCCCCTAACACTAAAAACATGTACAATAGGCCAGGATGAATGCGAGTGTGGGACAACCATATATCCTATTATAAACAAATAAACAGCTTTTACCAATGTCAACACTCCTCTGCACTTTGAATCTACAAATAATGTTCCCTTGCCTCCGCTTGTCGTTTATCTATAGTATCTATGTGTTCTAATTCATCAAGAAGCTTGTCGGCCACCCAAGATTGGTCGGAGGGTCGCATATGACCCTGCAATTTGAGCACTCCTAATTTAGAGGATAAGAAAGTTGCCGTAAGCATCAGGTCACAGAGGCCTGACTCATATCCATGTGTTCAACTTCAGGGAGGACGTGCTAAACACCCACAGAGTAAAGTGCATTGGTGATAATGATAAATCTGCTTTATGAACGTGTGGAAACTGGAGCTCGGCCAAAGTAACTGTGTTTATAACTGAGGCATGTGCAAATGAGATCATGGAGAGTAAACATTAAATCTTGTCTGAAAGTAATGCAAGACGCAAACCATAAATGTATAACTAGACTAGAGGGACCAGACGTCAGGTCCCAGTTTACCCAGGACAGTCCCATTTTTGAGCTCTCTTTCCCATGTTGTCGTGAGCCATTTACTTGTCTCAGTTTAAACCCATCTCTGGCCCAGTTTGTGTCCCGGTTTTTCACCAGTCCATGCCTGAAGCAGCTTTTATTACTTGAAAATGTAAGACTTTTTGTCATTTGTGTGTTAAACAGAAAGTTTCTATAGCAACTGAAAAATGAACTCAAATATCACCTCAATGCTGATCCATTTAGTTTATAAAGATGCAAAAAAGAGATCTGGCCACACAACAGAATTCAACTAGTGTCACCAAAATCAGAAAATTGCATCAAAATCCCTCTAGCTTTATTAGATTTTCCTTTATTTTCAGCAACATTGCGAAAGTTTTGACCCAAATATATGATAGAGTGAGTCATTTTGTCTTTTCAATATGCGATAGACCAGGGATCTCCAACCAGTAGCTCCAGAGCTACCGGTAGCTCACCAAAGGCTTTTTACATTTCTACATACGCTTGGTGAGTCAAATTTTAGATGCATTTTTGTTCAGAACAAAGCATTTTCAAACATTTAGATGAATATAGAAAAGTAAAAATCGGAAACTACAGTAATTTTCCGCACTCATAGGAACTCATTTACGACTATTTATACCGGATTCCCCTTCATCAACAACAGTGATGCAAGATGGCGCCGGTGTGCTTCGTCCGCCATCTTACACTGACAACAATTGTATGTTTTGTTAGAATTTTGTGCTTGATGACAAGGACTATTGATTCTCTGTTGAGCTATAACCGCCAAGAGCTTTTAAGAATACTGTAAGAATATTCATCGCTGATTGTGCTGCTAATATTATTCACCGTTTGTCACATAATTTGACATTAGTACAGGCATTTCCGCGAATGCTTACAACCTTGAAAAGTTACGTGGTGTCGCTTCAAAGTAAGCCAAGCATTTATTCTTGGCTTATATTCTATTTTGGCAACTGTTTTAGTTGTTAAAATGTGTTAAAGTTGTGACTGGAGCTTGGTTTGTTTGCCAGGTCGGTACATTACCCCACTTATTCAAACAGGGTCAGTATTGTGGATAAAGAGGTCAGACTTGGTGCTAAATTCCTGTTGTGTGACTCCGTCTGGGACAGGATCAACACCAACACATTCATGAGTGAGCTGGAAGTGTAAATGAGGGCAGACAAATGAATCGCGAATGGATGACGATGGTATGACAATGATAAAGTTAGTGGACATGAAAAAATATCACAATAGGACGTTTTAATCCATACATGGTCATTTAACATTTGAGAGAAGCCAGAGGTAAAGGTTCGGAAGGACACAAAACTCTAAAGCCTCTTTTCTCTAAATTACAGTATGCTTTTTGTTATACTCGAAATCACCACTTAGCAGCTCCTACAATTCAATTCAAAATCACAACAAAGTCGCCTCGCAGGGCTTCACAAGAAAAAGAAGGACAATTATGAAATATTAATAGTCCTGTCCTCAAACACTCCTTCTCGGCAAGGAAAAACCTGACTCCAAACTTTTCAGTCTTGGACTTAACAATATTCTGACAATAGAGCATCGCAGTCCCGTCTGTACTCACACACGCGTCGGTGCCGGAAGTAATAATCCCATTCAAATATTGCATAGACTTTTCGAAAAAAAATGAATATCAAATGTTTAAAAGAACGATAGCAGCTAATGAGCTACGTGGAGATTTATGGGCATAAAACACACAATAATAAATACAAATTTTATCCAAAACTTTATAAACCAAAAAGTTATAAACATATTTCGCCCTGTTTTCAAGTATTGGGTATTTTCTTGCTTGTAAAATATCCGCGCTATGGCTAGCAGTTAGCATGTAGCTGATTAGCCTCCGTCGTGCTTTTAAACTTGTACAATTAGAATTTCGTCTGTCCATGGACAGACGGATCGGTGCAGCGTCTGCAGTGATGCGGTCGCTGTATCGGACTGTTGTGGTGAAGAGGGAGTTGAGTCGAAAGACGAAACTCTCGATTTACCGGTCGATCTACGTTCCTACCCTCACCTATGGTCATGAGCT
>OMNZ01092142.1:0-13390 GCA_900303255.1 Lesueurigobius sanzi
TGGTAAATGGTCACATTTATATAGCGCTTTTCTACCTGCTTTAGGCACTCGAAGCGCTTTACATCAAGGAACCACTCACTAGGGCTGTCACTAACGATTATTTAGGTAATCGATTAATCGGCTGATTATTTTTACGATCAATCGATTAATCGGTTGGTGCAAAAAAGGTGCATGGAAAGTGTAATTGTTAAAAGCTTTTTGCACATGAAGCTAAAGTGACAACGTTTGAGGACGTCTTGATGGAGTAAAGTTAAAACTAATGTTTGTAGGATGCTCTTTGTACAAGTTCCACATGTCATTCCTCATTTGAAAGATAAGAACCTCTAAAATTCACTCTGGGATTGTAAAAGTGAGAGCGAGAGAGTCCTCTTTCTGCTCGGATTAGATTATGATCCAAGATTTGGAACAATCAGAGCAAAAATATTTGCAAGAAAAACTTCTAGAACCAATGCCTTCAGAGTCAACATAGTTTTTTTCACAAAAAATACAAAATTTTGATGTAATTCTTACTCTGTCTGAGTCTGTATATCCCAGAAACGATTAATCGATTACTAAAATAGTTGACAACTATTTCAATAACCGATTAGTTGACAATTAATCGATTAGTTGTTTCAGCCCTACACTCAACATGTGATGGTTTGTCAATAGGCTACATTAATGACCGTTGATGCTATACCTTGGTGTTTCATGAAGAGATGGGTAACATGAAACAGAGGGGATTGACCATGTGACTCTTTCTTTTAAAGTGCAATGTTTTAGTCCAAAAATGTTAATTAGGTCTTTTAGAGTTTACATTTTACAATGTCTTCTTCATCAGATTAGTCAGTTTCGGCAGCTCACTACCTGCTACATCATCAGGACAGGGAACAAGAAACACTGACGCTGGATAAAGGAAGCAATTGGAATTTTCAAATGTGCCTCTGGGACAGTTAACCGGGATGAGGGACTTTTATGATTTCACACACCTGAAAGAAACGCTGTACTGAAGTCAGATTCAACCTCCACCAAAAACAACTTAACAAGGAATTGTAAAAAAGAAAAAAAGAAAAAAAGAAAGTTGAAATTCTTCGTCCTAATAATTTCATGCCTATTTGGATAAAACCTGCGTAAAGCCGGGAACATTGATTACACATGTGCTTCCAGTGACGTCACGCATAGTTGTGGCCACCATCTTTAACACCGAAGTGGAATTTTGCCACACTACAATATTCAATAATATTACAACTCAGGATGAAAATAAAAAGGACAGCTGATTAACTTATGTAATCATCATGAATGCTCATGAAGAGCACATGGCTGTGTGTTTACACAGCAAAGAAGTAACAGGACCCTTTCTCTGATGTTTATTGTGTCAACAGCGACGCAGTCAGAGTATGTGTTTAAGCTGCTAAAGACGTTAGCATGCTATCGCTAACTCGGTTAGCACATGTCAAATGTAGCCTCTACACCAGGGGTGCCCAAAGTGCGTCCCGGGGGCCAAATGCAGACCGTAGACCAATTTTTGGTGGCCCTCAAGCTTCTTGTTGAACTGGCCACATCGTCAGAGATTATACTTTTTATGCAAGTTTAAGAATTCTACACAATTAAAACCTCAAAAACTAACATTTTATTACGAGTCACAGCTTGTATGAAGGTTCCAGACTAAGTACAGGTGTGGGGAAGGGTTTAAACCTCTCTTAAATTAACGCAGTTGAATGTTTGACTGCTGTGACCCTCCATGCCGTATACAATTCAATATGCGGCCCTCAATGACAAAAGTTTGGACACCCCTGCTCTACACAGTAAACACCGCTGGCTTACAGCAATGATCCTCTAGAAAAAAAAGTTGAGACTGTGGTTCAGATCATTCTCATGGAGAGGTTTATACTGTAGCGTGTGAGTAGCTGTAGCTACGGTAGGCTTTGATGCTTTTCAGTGGAGTCTGTAACTCTCCAGGCGGTTGATTAAGATAAATGTAAAGGATAAGTGACCTTAACTACTGAGGTCACGTGGCTGAATGTGCTGTATTGCAGCCAACTGAGACCGTTCTATATAGAGTGTCTACATATATTTTTTATTTATGTCCTTAATTTAACTTTAATAACAAATTCTTATTTACAGACCTGAGACCTGAGAGTGCTGAAAGTGCACTTCACAACAGGGAAGGGGATACAAAACAACAATTACACCAAATAGATAATGCAGACACTCAACTAGCATTCAGCTGAATAAACATCCATGAAGGATTTATACCGGTGTTTAGAGGAGACTCATTTTAGATAAGTGAAAAAGACAGAAAGAGGACCTTCAACCAGCTTATGAGCACATGTTTTATCGCCACCACTGCCGTAACTTGGATATGTTCAATGGAGCGCCAGGAGAGGCAACAAACATGTCAACAAAGTGTACATTTTGTAACGGTTCTAAAATCATATTTGTCAAAGATTTTGTCGCTGAGCAAAACCCTTCAGTCCTGCCACCCTTGAGTCTCAATTCAGTACTGGTAAAACTGACTGAAGAATAGCCTCATACATTAGGTGATCAGGAAGCTGAACTCACACTTTCCTTTTGCTAACCCATTATTATTTGATCGTAGGCAAAGATTCTTCAGTCTTCATCTGTACTCTGTAGTTGGAGTATAGGACGTTTCACTCTTTATCCAAAAATCTTCATCAGCAAATGAGGGACTTGGCACGGTCGTGTATCTCTTACAGCGAAACCAGTGGGAGGAGTTGACCTCTAAGTCCCACCTCTCTTAGTTCTAAAGGTTGGCGAAACATCTTAACCTATTCACATCGAATTAGTGCTTGTTACATTCCTATTAACAGGCCCTAGACTTTGCTCTAAGACTGTTCACGCCTGTCTGTGCACCTGCCCTGGCCAATATCCAGCTTCATTAGCAGGACATTGGTTTGGTTGTTGTTGTAGACTTGGGCTAAGTTAAACCTCAGTCCTCCATTGAGATTCATGGATGGATTCTCTTTTTTAACAAATAGCTTTTTTGACTCCTCTCTCAAACCATCTATTTCCTTTGGTTAAAATCTTAACCTCACTGTCCTCAATTGAGTTCTTGGAGGCTTTGAGATGGAGATGCACAGCCGGCTGTGGGCCACTAGAGCTCTCTCTTTTTTGGATAAAGACACTCCAACTACAGAGTACAGATGAGGACTGAAGAATCTTTGCCTACAATGGACAACTCCTGTACGACTGAGAACCTATATCTATATAACTAAAACTGAAAAGATACAGGTTTTCACAAATATATTTTCAGAGGCCTATGTTTAACTGTAACAAATTAGACATCCTGACATTGATTATAAATCCATCAGACTGTGGACAGCCGCAGCTTATCACTGGACTGATCAAAGTCACATGCTGAATACACAGGAAAGTATGCTCTATATTACAGAATCAATCACGTATAGGTCTAGTCACGCAGTGTTTCTCAGTGCTGCTGCTGCTGCAGACTTTCATTTAGAGAAAATTATAGTTTGTTCACTTTTGGGTTCATCCTTGTTTAGAGTAACTTTGCCAAAATCATATTTTAGACATGGTTTAGCCCAGGTTTAAATTGGATATACTGTGCTTGGTGCTTTGGGTCTGGTAATACTCTGTAAGCAAAGTATGTCCTCGCATGGCGCATGGTGTGAAAAGTGGGAAACTCTGGTAAATAAAAGATCCTGCTATAAACCCAAGTTTTTGCTTTTGTAATAAAAGTGAGATGTACGCACAGGGATGACAAACTGCTCATGAAAACAAAACCCCACTGAAATTCATTAAAGTTAAACCACATTTCTGTTGAGATTGCACAAATGTATCTTGTATGCTCTTAATGGGGAACCGTAGTGGCCTTAAGCTACAACAGCTATTCCATGTGACCTTTTTCATCTGTAGGTGTCTCAGCAGTGAGCTCTGTACCCCCTTTATAATTTGTATTTATATATTTAATTAATTATAAAGGGACAATGCATTCATAACAGAAAGTACAATACACTTAAAATGCAGGATTATAGCCAGAGCTAATTTCCATCCTCCGTCGCCAACCAGGCCAGGCCCAGCTACCCACCACACACCACTCACACAGCACCTGTTGTTCCTTCACCCACGCCCCTCACTCCACCTCCACACCCCTGAAGGTGCTTTCAAATGCAAAAGGGAACACATTTAGCTTACAGTATTTGCAACACACATTTACAGTAGAATAAATAATACATTTAGCAATTTACAATCACAAATAGTATTATATCCCACCCCCGTTGAACGCCTCTTGAAAATCTCTGAGGTTTTCAGCTAACGTGGTACAGTGCAAGTTCCCTGTAGTATTGGACTATTAAACCAACAGATTTGAACATTTCAATTAGAAGACAGAATTAGATGACAGGTGCTTTTTTCAAGAGCCCTCTCTTTTCTAACTTCTTTCAGAATGCTAAACCATGTGTTAGCGCTCCAACTACTGCTTCTTGTGTTGATCCAAAACATTTATTTTGCGATCTCTGCAGATGTCCGTGTGTACGTGGCGGGGCAGATGAGTGGTGTAATCTTTGTTTCCGGAGGACAAACTTTCAGCAGCAGTTTCAAAGGTGGCACATCTAACGGTGTACTGGAAATACAACAGAGCCGGGCTGGATAAACATTCTGCTTTTTGTAGCTTTAAATGTAGGTTGATATTGGCTTAAAGTTATTATTTTGAGTTGGAGACTAAAATTTTTCTCTCATCCGAAAGGCTTAAAAAGATCTATATGTAGAAACCGTGAGTGAACATGGCTTACAAATATCAAGGCATACGATAACTGTAGCACACTTATCTCCTCCCCTAAACCCTGGTGTACACTGCACCATTTTCTTTGTCTAAAAATATTGTTTGATATCACCCTGGACAGCGAGGAATGCAAAATCGTAAGGCGTGCTTCAAACTAGCTCGATTACCACAGAAAGAATAGATAAGCGCGAAGGAGCCTCAACTCAAACATTCAGTCCAGTTGATGACTTTGAAAACATATGAGACACTGCAGGTGAACAGAGGAAAAGAATGCATTCAGGAGATACTGTACTTTTGCTGTAGTCACTGACAAATATGAGGGAGGAAGTATTGCATTTTCTTTCATTTATATTCACAGATTTATTTTGTTGATGTTTTAGTTACAAAGATTTGCCCAGAAGGCATTTTGGATATCTCATTTAGTTTTAAACTAGAGACACAAATAATGACCTTGTTTTAGGAATTGAATAGGAATTAACTATCAAAATATATCCCTCTGAGCAAACCTTCAAAATATTTATGTATAATACTCTAGTCTTGTTTGTTGGTGGTTTTTTGCCTGCGCCGTCTCCACTTACGACGACGGAAACCTCTTGGACGACTGAGAGCTTACGCAAACACTCATCATTGATCCGCTCTGCTCCAAACCAGCCGAACAACAGACAGAACATTACAGGGCACGCAGACATCATCATTTGTAATAACGCGCCCTGGATATTAAAACAAGCCACATAATAAGGTTAATGGCACTGGGCAAACATAGCTCCATCCTAACTACATACGGATCAAATATTAAAAGGGGCTATAAAAATCTAATCGTTTTTTTCGCAGTTGTAATGCAGAGAAAGATTGGACAGCCTTCTATTTGGAAGACGAGATAATTTCAGGACTGGAAGGATCAGATCGTGTCAAGTGAAGGTTAATAGCACATAGGACCACTTTCTGGTTTCAATAGGCCTGCATCATGTCTAACACAGCCAAAATGACACTATTACAATATAGAAATGTATAGTTAAATACTGAATAATGCCAACATTGAACTAAAATAGGAAAAACTGAAGACTTAGACTGTTAATAAGTGTAAATGTCAGTCAGAGAGAAGACCTCAGAGACATATTGTGGCTTCTTGGCATGGGTATACTGATATTGTGATCATTTATATAGTATTGTGCATCCCTAGTTCCAATTAAAAAGGTTTTTCCCGTTATTGGACAGGACGGATCATGGTGAAAGGGGTGAAGATAGCATTACAAATGCTATAGCCAAAATGAATAATCTAACTAACAAAAACCTGTATGAAATAATACAAAAAATGTTGCTGCTAATAAAATTTGACATTAATTAAGGGACACAAAGGAAAAAAAGTGAGTATAGAGCTGCAGTCAGACCAGATCCTCAACCAGATTCGGGTCTGGACCATGACCTGAACCAGCGAAAAGCAGCTGGGGTCAGATGCTTTTCAGTCACACTCTGCTGAGAGTCTGCACACGTCTCTCAGCCTGAGCAGGTGTGCGCCGAACAGGCAGCTTAGACCGAGACCTTACGAACCTGTCCAGACCAGACAGATATAGTGACTTTCCTCACTTCCCCAGTGGGGATTTCACGGTCTATGGTCGGGTGGACAAGTGTGATGGCTTCCTTAAAGTGGACATGTCATGCATATAAATCTTAAAAACAGGCTTAAAATCTTTCATTAGGATGTCTGTGCATTGATATTTTACATTTTATAAATTCAAATAATGTCTCTGTGAAGATGACATGAGGATTTGGCCTGGAGCAGTAACAAGGGGAATCACAAGGTAAAAATAAACAATTGATTGATTGATTTTAACATGTGGCAAGTGTGATGGAGTTGCTGGGTCCACGCTATGAGACAGGACGGCTCAGAACTGATCCAATATTGGATTATTGGCTGTAAAAATGCAGAGGACAGTAGTTTGGGGGTTTGAACAATGATGTAATTGTTGCAGGAAATACAAAACCAAGCGCTGCAGAAGTCAACATGAGAGGACCAACGCAAACAGGATCCATTTAAAACTGAAGTGAAATACTGCTCCAGGTCTGTTTTTGACAACAATTATAACATGGTTAAAAGCTTGAAACAGTTGATTTAGCATGATATGTCTCGTTTAATAATTGTCTTTTCTCGATTACGCTATTTTTGTAGTCGTGCAGTGTAGTAATCATAATCGAATTCCGATTAATTGCACAGCCCTAGTGCACGCTGTGCTACGATCGAAGGTTTTGGTTGACCCCCGCGTGGCACTCAGTCCACACTCGTAGCACTCAGACCTGGACATAGACCAGCTCTGTGTGAGTCCCAGTTCACTGCAGCACTGAGCGTTCTTCTTTCTGTCTGTGAGGCGGGGAAGCCATCCACAAGTTTGTCCTTCGGCTGCAGCAGTCTTTTTTGTTAAATAAATATGCATTATGAGCATCTCAGTGCCACCGCTGCTGGTGCTGCCCAGGTTCTCTGGCTCGGCTGAATCTAGTCTGTCCATGGATATGCACGCCGTAGAATAGTTTTTCTAACTCTTCTCGAGAGCAGTAATAATTATACAGTATGTAATATGATATTTATTGCTGTTCAGAACTGTTGTCCGGTGTGGTTTGGTGTTCAGTTGAAATAGGTGTACATGGGTGAATCCAGGAAATGTTGCTGATTCGTGTAACATCCTTGTTATCACGAAAAAAATATATGTTTTATTCCGTGAGCTGTAAAAACTGACCCCTTTGGAGTTAGTGACTTGAATCAAGGGTTTCATTATGCCAAAATATATTATGCCAATAAGTAATTCTGAGTTACTCCTATCTGACCCCATCGTCTCAAATGTCGTTCCTCTTGTTCTTGCTCCTTAAGCCACAACAGGACCACATTTTTTAGTTGTAGTTTTAAGCTTATAATCACTAGTTTTGCTTGCTCACTTCCTGCCTCCAGCTGATGTCACTGATGTAAGCAGCAAAAGGGTCTATAGGCTATTTAAAGGAAAGAGTGACCAATGACAAAAGAGTACCATTACTTCATTACCGTAGATGTAAAATCTAAAATTGACTCAAATCCAGAGTACCATTGGTCAAAAGCGAAGTGGAAAAAATAAATTGAGCATAAGATTTTCAAAACATGGGGTCAGCCTCAGCATCAGTCACAGTGCAGTCTGTCAGTGGAGGCCTATCCATGATGAAGGAGATCAGGGAAAGGTTAATTGGTCTACAGAGGCCCTCAGTGCACCGTCTGGATATACCACAAGTACGTCCTTCGGGGAGTTAGCCAAATGTCCCGGACTGGGCCGAGCGCTTTGAAAAGTCAACTCGCGCTCTTATCAAAAATCTCTGCTGATGAGAAGGTTAGATACACACAAACTACTCACGCAAATGGTGCAACTGCCACAGAGATCGAACCTGTGATGTAAAATAGCCACTTTGGTCAAATTTAGGTATCCATCTCACTTAAAGAGATTGACCATACCATTTTAAACATGGTCCAAACTTATTCCTGACTTGTCTAACACTTTAACATCCCATTCTTTGCATAAGTGCTGCCAATCTATTCAAATAATTTAATCAAGTCATAGTTAACTCACGATTAATCACAAATGAATCATACATTTTTTATATATTCTAAATGTAACCCTAACCCCTGAATTGTCATTTTAATAATCTTATCAACATGGAAAAGTAGATTTGCGTTGTGCTAATGTTTTTTAATTGAAACGTACCGTTTTTACACCAACTACAGTCGGGTTATGAAGAGCACATATATTTTTGATTTGCTATTATCGCATTCAGCGCAAAAATGCATTTTTGAGCTCACACGCTATTGATGTTGGGACTATTTGATGGTGAAAATAATGAAGCAGACATAGATCTATCAGGAAGAGAGAAAAACAGCTTCATGCGTCATAAGGTAAGCTGTTGCTCCTCTACGGGCCACTTTAGTCCAAACTCCCATTTAGTTCGACACAAATGGTTGTCCATGATGTGGTGAAAGTAAAGCCTTGTGACAGTGTTTTGCTTCCTGATAAATCCATGCCTGAATTCAAACGTGTTTCAGCAGCTCATTAGATGTAAACAAAGAGCCATTGCTACTCCATAAACTCACCACGTTCGCACCCGCAGCTGTTGCGTTGCTTTTAATGTGTACGGGTTCAGGTCGGGTCGGCAAATTGAAACCCACTTTTTAGGCTAGAGCGGTAATCTTGCGAGAAAAAAAAATAGATTTGCGTTAACACAATAATAGCGTGATACAGTATATGTGACGGTCGTGGCTTCCAGTGAAACAAGTCGATTCAGGGGCATTTTGAGTTATTCACAGATTCTGAAAGTGTAGTCAAGCTTTCCAACGATGTATAACACATGGAAATCTGATAATATTTGGAGAAGTTATGGCCATTTGAAGGTAGGCACTTTGCAAGAGGTAAATCTGAGAAAAGTACTGTACATAATAGTAATAATTCAAAATAAAGACTACAAACAAACAAAAAGTCTGATCTCTGTCTGCTTGTTTACACAATGGGTGGTGCTCATTTGCATCTCATTTCTCATTGGCTGAAGCGACTCCCAGTCAAGCAGTTGGCGGTGACGTGGCGGGGTGACTTAGCGCGTTTTTTCTAATAAAGAAATTGTTTGTTTTCGATGCTCAAATGGCGGCGGAACGAGGCTGGAGTACGGACATTTCTCTCATTCATGCCAATTTCATATGGACTACGTTTGTGAAAAAGAGGGTAAACATCTCAGGAGACTCCATAGACATGGGCCGGGATTTGGATTAGACGTTCGCGGAGCAGGAGCATCTTGCACAAAAGACTCGGAGGCTTTCGAAGCTCGCTAAAGAAACATCAGTTTGCGTCAACGACAGAAGGGGACATACTGTATTGGGACTTCTAAAGGGTCAATTCTTCAGATCAAGACAACGCAAAGTAAGCAATTTAAGGTTTTTATTAGGAGAATACGGTCAGATCAGATCACACCAGAATGTCTCGTATGGAAATGAACTGCACATGCCTACCAAGTAACCTCAAAATACACCCGATTTTCAAACACAAAATGTATGCTTTTAAAGATACCAATACTGTTATCTGAAACATGGAGAGGCTTCTCCGTGATCGCAACAGATTCTGCAAAAAAAACGAAAATCATTAATTTTAAAAAAAAATAAAATCACTCCTCTGCTATTTTGCCCTGATGTTGTGCTGCTGACTTGTGTCACTGGGAGCCGTGGCGCAACACATTTGTCAGCAGTAGAAATTATATGATTTTCAAGACAAGGCTACACTGTTGGTTCAGCCACTGCTCTCAGCCTGCAGCAAAGTGTCAGACTGTGTCCAACTATTCCACAGGGAGCTGCCTGGTGCAAGTGCAAGAGACCAGTTTGAAGGTATTCAAAATTCCCAATTATTGTTTTAGTCACAACAATAGCTCAGGTGGTAGCATTCACAGAAATGAGCTACGATGAGAAAGCGCTCTAGATGGGGAGTGAAACATTGGGGTGTCTCTTTTTTTCAATCAAACCCTTTTCCTACGTACCACATTAGGAACAAATAGTGGCGACTTAGAAACCGGCTCCTCCAACCAAATCCAAGCCCATGGTTCTCCTCAAGTGGAGGAGTTCAAGTATTTCAGGGTCTTGTTCATGGATGGAGCTATGTAATTCTGTTTAGATAGACCTGCTTTAGTCCTGGTTCAGTGAGGGACGGATGGAGCGTGAAACGGATGGGTGCAGCGTCTGCAGTGATGCAGTCGTTGTATCGGACTGAGGTGAAGAAGGAGCGGAGTCCAAAGACAAAGCTCTCCATTTACTGGTCAATCCACGTTCCTACTCTCACCTATGGACCTGGTTTAGACCTAGTTTATACCTGGTTTAGACCTGGTTCCTATGGCCATGGGATGTGAATCATGACCAAAAGTCCAAGATCACAGATATGAGTGACTGGGCGCACCCTTAGAGAGGATCTCAGTCACCCAGGAGGAGCTTAGAATAGAGCTATTGCTCCTCCACATGGAGAGGAACCAGCTGAGGTTGCTCGGCCGTCTGTTTCGGATGTCTCCTGGTCGCCTCCCTGGAGAGGTGTTCCGGGCTCGTCCCACTGGGAGGATACCTAGGATACATCATCTTTCCAGGCTACACTGGAAAGATGATGTCTTTAAGCTGGGAACGCCTCAGGATCCTCCAGGAAGAACTGGAGGAAGTGTGCATGGACTGGGAAGTCTGGGCATCTCTGCTTAGACTGCTGCTTCTGTGACCTGGCCCCAGGTAAAGTGGAAGAAAATGGATAATTGCAATTTTTCACTTTTCTTCATAGTAATTAATCATAGTTTTACACCATTGAAGAGGTAATTTTATAACCACATCACTGTGATCACTATGATTAATACAGTACTTCCGCAGGCTTTACACCATTAAACTTGAAAACATCAATTATTGTCAAAAGTTTGGACATTAGTCCTGATCTGGCAGAGTTTCATTTAGGCCTGATTTTAACCTGCCTTAGTATTGTGTCTGTCCTCACATTCATTTATATACTGTACTTAGTACTTTGGGGGAAGAGTGTCTATCTATCAAAAGGTTGCTGAACCCTGACCTTTGATGTCCTTTCTGTCACAACTTGTATAGGACTTTTTAAACATTATACACTGTGTTAGAGTAAGGACACCATGTAACCCTCAGTAACTACAAGCAGAGAGTCAGTGATCAAGAGCCAGGAAGCCACTCTCTCACATAATAAAAGCCCATATTTGAAGAACACTTGTTTGAAATACTTGTGGTGCATTATTGCCATTATTGCTATCTGTTTACCATCCAAATAGTCCCTCCATAAAGCTGAGGTCAAAAGGGGCTGTATTTACAAGTTGTCTGCGTCAGCCCTCTGCATGTGCATGATTTATGGATTCTATTAATTAGAAAAGGCTGTCAGCAAACAGCGGGCTGTGTTTTTTCCTCCTATCAAATGGATTTTTCATTAGCATCTTGTTGACTTTTGAAAAGACAACTTCAAGCTGTCAAAAAGTTCAAAAATGCCACTGTTTTGAAGAAAAGAAGCTAAATCAACCAGATGTAATGATTATAATATTTGGAGCAAGTTTGAAGGAAAAACAATTAAATCTCTGTCAAGATAGTATGACATTTGCTTTTGTTTATTTATTTTTAATCAGTTTGATTAGCCGTGCAAGATCTTTTTTGTTTTGTTTTACCTTTATTCTTGTTGGGGATCTATTTGTTTTTCTGCTCCCCCTCCCTTGTTCTCACTCCACTCCACTGCCAGATAATTCCGTCTACTTGGTAGCGTCAACTTTTCTATGATATACATTTTTGGATTCCTATGTTTTTTTCTCTTTTGCTCAGATCCCTTGCCTCTCCTGGAGTGACGTCTGCCAGCCAGCCTCCTGTCTCCATGGCCAGCCCTGCCTCTGTCAGATAAATACATTTTTGAACTGCGCTTTTAGTCTCAGCCTCTGCTTTGGGGTTCCAATCGATGAACTGTAACAATCTCGTCCCACTGAGATTCAGAATCTTCGAGGCAGTCCTGGCCCCTCAGAACGCCCTATTGTACATGTTTTTAGTGGTAGGGAGAAACATTCATAAGTAACCTGTGCAGCCATGGGGACAGCAGACCAACCCCACATAGACTGGCCCCACCTCATGAATCAAACCTATTCCCCTTATTCAGCCACACCCACTTTCGTTGTCGAAGCATTTCCCCTTTGTCTCATCACTTCCTGTGAGCTGGAATTTCCATTGTTGTCAAGGTAAGAGGCAAAAACTCCCAAAAAAGCTCAGGAAATACATTTATGTAGCTCAGGTTTTTGCAATATTACTTGTACTTATCATTACTTCTTTGCTGTCCCTCTGATTGGTTTCATGTTATTGAATTCTACTTCAGTTGGAGGGCAAGTGCCAATACAACTCTCAAGGTTCCCATAGTTTAGCCACCATACTCAGCTGCCCTCTAGACCTGTCGCGATAACGACTACATCAACTCATCACTCGATAGGTCAAATTAAGGACAACAACAATTGTAGATTCGATCAATTCGATGAATGCACATGCTGCTTAATTACAGGAGAATGCACTCTATCCGCCAAGCCAAGAGCAGCATCGGAGACCTTTCTCAAGCCTTTTACAGAGAGTGCACACGTCTGTGGCTTTTGTAGACCACTATTCTCCTGCTCCAAGTTGTACATGTCAAAAAGCTGTAGTACTTTGGTATTTTGCATATGAACAAACAAGGAGAGTTTAAGTTTGCTGTGTGTGGAGCAGTGGGAGTGGAGCGTAGAACGATGCATTAAAGGAACAGGCCACTGTTTGTACACACTGAGATATGTTCTTACCTGAGCTTAGACGAGTTGATTCGTGCCTGACTGGTCTTTGTGCGTGCCCTCAGTCACGCAAAAAGACCAAAGATGTTGTTAGCATTTAGCCTCTCCCAGCGTATTCCTTTGGATCCAAACGGGGGTGAAGTTAGAAGCCACCAAGCTCTTCCACGTTTCCCCTATTTAAATACGGTTATGTCAGTAGTTACACGATCCAAGTATAGTTGCACAAAATTAACCATGTCCATTTTCTAAGCGAATAAAAAGTGGTACTATATTGTAAGGCGTAGGAATATCTTCACTCCTTGTGTGAGTGAAGATATTACTGCACAGACATTACGCCTT
>OMNZ01092145.1:6759-17078 GCA_900303255.1 Lesueurigobius sanzi
ACCAATGCTGTATTAACAATATTTCAAGTGTTCATTGATTGGATGGATTAATCTAACGTTTTAAATGAATATACTATGAACTAAAACACCATCGGTTATTGAAGCTCTAAACATCTTATTTTCTTATTTTTGTATCTAATGTGAGCAAAACGACTTGGCATTTATGATGAAGCTTTATGGTTCGTTCCACCATCTCGCACCGCAGCTATGGATGTGGTGATACATCGATTAAACAGATGTATCGTTACACCCCTAGTTGTTATTGTCTTAAACTATGGCTTTCAATTACTGGAAGATTTGCATGTTAAAAAAAACTCCTACTTTTCCCAGAGTTGGACATACATATTGTACTTTCATAAAAGAAGATAATTATCTTCCAAAAGTTTCAATTTTCTTTATTTGCAAATATGAAAATGTGTATGTTTGTGGTAATTCTTATATAGTTAATAGTTATAATAGCAATGTATGGATTTCTTTGAGAATACGAATCTTCAGTCTCGAAACAATGTTCACTAATACTCACAAAGCAAAATGGGTCATTGCCTGTGTATTACATTATCAGAGCAGCTGCAGCGTTAATGCTCTAATATACTTGTCTGTATACATAGGAAGTTATCAATTGTATGACTAAGCCACAGCCACTACAATAGAAGTATAAATACTGTACACACATCTATGCCATGGGTCAATATCCTCTTCGGGACCACCCAGGTACAAGCCGTAATTACTTCAACAACTTTGGATTACATCAACGTTCTCAGCTGCTGGTGATACATCATGTCCACGGAGTTTCTTAATATAGTTTCAGCTTCATATGGCCACCTCAAGCAAATAATCCATTCACTTCTCCATGTGTACTGAAGACAGACTATGAGAGAGTCCTTTGCCCTAATATTTCTCGCCTAGTTTCAGAGGAAATACTTGGCTGAAGTGAAGTAAAATGGTTAGATGTATACAGTAAGATAAAAACAGAAACATAGGCTAATATTAAGGCTGCAAAAGGTTCTCGAATAAACTCAAAATTCAAGACATTGTGGATTAAGGGGAGACACTTTTCTTTTCAATCTTTAGGTTTTGGGCCTGTTTGCTCTCTTAACATATAAACTTTCACCTCGTTTATTTCTTGTTTTGCAGAAATTAATATAGGCAATTCTAGCATTTTCCATCCATGTTCTTCCGCTTATCCGTTGCCGGGTCGTGGGAGCAGCAGTCCAAGCTGCCAGGATCACATTGCACCAGTCCCTTATGGCTCCTCCTGCAGGTGGGGGCTCCTTCACTTCTGGGCGATGTAACCGGCCTTGATGGCCTCTCATCATGAGGGGCTTCTGAACCGCTCTTGGTCTGACCCGTCACCTAGGACCTGTTAGCATAATGCCCCAGACAACAGAGCTCCTAGGTTCATTCTGGTGCTCAAACCCCTCCACCAATTCTAGCATTTTATCTTTGCTTGAATACATCATTAAATCCGGGATTAACCATCAACACTTGCTCTGATCAGGAGCGAAAATGCAGTCCAGAACTAGGACCAAGCCGTGATTAAAATGAATGAAGCCAAACCATGTCTTTGCACACTTGAGCCCCACTGACAGAAATAAAAATGTCTATAAATTATCATCCAAAGTGGCACTGTTACCTCTTCAGTATGATAACCACTTTGCCGCCACGTTATCAAGGCCATCTCTAAACATATTTTGCCATCCTTGAGCCAAAATTTTGAGTGTCATATCACAACAATTTGCAATTACCCCTCAATTTAACAGTGTTCTGTGTACACAACCATAACGCAGCGTGTGCACACAGACATCTGTTCTCCCAATATTCACATCCTATTGCCATCATTTTCAATTGATTCTTTATGAGTCATTTCCACGCTAATGGCTTGTGATCGTGGCAGTAAAGCGAGTGATTCCCAGACAGACAGAGAGATGTGGAGAATCACAAGAGGGGGCTCCAGTCAAGACAAAGTGATCAACACTCTGCTGAAATCTCGGGATAAATAGACCGCAATCACTGCCGCTCTTCATCCCTGATTATATTGTAAAGTGCCAATTATGTCACGTCAGAAATCTACGTCGAAGAGTGTCGACACTCTGCAATAAAGCAAATAATTTCCAGTTGGGAGAACAGCAAAAACGTTAATATGAGGGGTGGAAGATGAGGGCGAGGAGGATCGGGGTTAAAGGAAGTAGCTAATAAGGTTTAATGGTGCGTGTCAGGAAGCCACAGTATGCAGGGGAAACACAGCTGGCTTCATTTTGTAAACTATTTGATATACACTACATCTATGGCGCGCACAATTATCAGCTGCTCTCGAGCCACTGGGGACACTTTAGCAGCCTCCAATCAGGGACGTTTTAGCACACTGTCAATCTGGCAAGGAACAGCCATTCATACTGCAGCATCACTTCATTTTCTCTCCTTGCCTTCTGACTCTTTCATGTAATGGACACTTTTTTGAGGATTTATGACAGTCAACGTTACGCCGCGTAACATTTCACCCAATAATTATACAACAATACAACATAATCATCTATTTTATTACAGATTTTGTTTTTTATCGCGGTGGTATGAGCACCAGAATGTACCTAGGAGCTCTGTTGTCTGGGGCTTTATGCTCCTGGTAGGGTCTTCCATGGCAAACCAGGTGACAGGTCAGGCCAAGTTCAGAAGCCCCTTATGATGAGAACCACCAAGGCCGGTTACGTCGCCCAGAGGTGAAGGAGCGTTGTGGAGCCGTCCAGGAGGAGCAGGAGGAGCCATAAGGGACTGGTGCAATGTGATCCTGCTTACTCCCCCGCGACCTGGCAACGGATAAGCAAAAGAAGATGTATGGATGGATATTTTTATTGTTGAAAAATACCAAAAATATTACCGAACAAGTCTAGTGTTTTGGCCTTGTCTCCTAAGACCTGGCTTGTAACTTTACTGGGAGGGGGGACATCTTATCTCTATGGAGGTTGATTAACAGCAGACAAATATGAGATTTAAATATAGGTTCTCATGAATCCATTATTCAATTACCCACTGCTAAACTAGGGTTGTCAGTGTCCAGCTGGTCATCAGGAGCATGTATTGCTGGCAACAGTATAATCCAAAATGTTACACAGTGTACCTTTAAACGAGACATATCATGCTAAATCGACTTTTTCTCTCTTTTTATCAAGTTCTAACATTGTCTCTCGTCAAACACAGACCTGGAGCAGTATTTCACTTCATTCACACAGTTTTGAATTAATCCTGTTTGTGTTGGTCCGTTCATGTTGACTACTGCAGCGCTTTGTTTTCTACTTCCTGGTACAATTAATTATTAGTCATTGTTCAAACCCCCAAACTGTCCTCCACATTTTTAATGACAATAATCCAGTATTGGATCAGTTCTAAGCCGTTCTGTCTCATAGCGTGGACACAGGAACAACATCGTCGCACTGCTAGCCACATGTTTAAATCAAAGCTAAAGTGTATTTTTACCATGTGATTCCCACTGTTGGCTGTAGGGGGCGCTCCAGGCCAAATCCTCATCAGCCCTGACACTACTACTTATGAACATCGTGTCATCTTCACAGAGGCCTTATTTGAATGTATAAAATGTAAAATATCTAAGCACAGACATCCTAATGAAAGGAACGTTTTTCATATGTCCACTTTAAAATAAGACAATATTTTACTATATACTTCCACTGATAAGTTTCTGCAGTATTTAATAACATCACCACTCCTGTTTGTGTCCAGGCTTTGAGTATCGCTTTTGAGCGCTTGAGCAATCCACTTCCTCACGAGAGTCAAATAATTGACAGTGTCACAAACAGATTTAGAGAGAGAAGCAGCCGGAGAATAAACCGCTGTAGGGACAAAAGCCATATTCTGTGGCAGTGAGGATTTACACTACACTGTGGCGCTGATAAGGCCATCATTAAATCATTATGATGGCAACACTGGACTTTTTCATTTCCTTTTACGCTGCTGAAATCTGACCCACCATAGCGTGAGAGAATGAAGTATTTTCATCCTCAAGAACGGATATGCTCAATTATCTGGTTTGCTAAATGTATTATAAATGTTTAAAGGGCACACTGTGCATCAGGGTTTTGACACATACTTTGTTCACATAATCTCTGAGCCGAACAGCACCACATACGTATATTGAGCAATTACTTTGACTCTTGAAATGGTGATGGTATAATATTATGTTTGAGAGGGGCTTCTGTTGGTGATATATACTGTATGCATCTTTTGCAATTCAGATCCATTTACAGATGACAAATTATTTCTGGTGCTGTAATAAATGATTTAATATGGAAATTACAATTGTAAGCCCTCATTTACTTTAGTTAGTTTAGCTAAAATGAAGGGTGGAAATGCCTAATTAGATTCTGTATTACACCTCACATCATCACATTTCAGGGGCATCAGCAACAGTGTTGGAGACAGTGGTCACTCAATAGCCAATCACTCACACATCTTCTGGACATTTTGGGACAATGTATTTAAGTTTATGGATGATATCATGGCTTCTGACATCAAGGACCCCAGGATTTACCTGCTGGGTCTGCCACCCAAGGACTTGTTTCCAAACAGACAGATACATTTTCAAAATTCTTTTGATTGTAACGAAGAAGGCAATAGCAAGGAACTCCCCCCCGAGTGGAACAAGCGCAAGGGATTGTGGAGGAGGTGCACTCGATGGAGAGACTGACTTTCTTTCTGCGACTCCAGGGTCATTTTTATTTTCAACGCTGGTCCAAATGGTTTACGTACAAACAGAGGCTTGAAGACTCTCCCGTTTGACTCAGACTGTTTTGGTGTAACCTTGATGTGTTGTGGTGAACAGTGCCCCCTTTTTGTTTTTGTATTTTTTGTTTTGTTGTAAATTAAAAAAGAGTAAAAAAAAAAAAAGAAAAATGACATGGTCGTTATTATTAGTATATTTTTGTACAGTTGTCCGACCTGCTGATTGACATTAGTCCGACTCTTGCGTGTTGCCTTGCTGCTCTCCCACCAGTGGCCTAAACAAGCGCGGCAGCCCACCTCTGCTAAGTGTTTATGACTCAGTGCAATGTGCAGGTGACAGTAATTATCAGCAGATGACAGTGGCAGTCCCAGATGGCCATACAAGGGTCATGAACGTACAGGCGGGGGCAGAGGGAGAGAGACAATACAAGGGAGCTCGGGGAATGGGAATATATTCAGATTCAGAAAACTTGACTTTACTACACTGCGGGGTCACACACGCACAGGAGCGCCCCCATAACAGGAAACTCAAAACAAAATATCCCAAATCCATCCAAATACCTGTATGTTGAGATGAAATTAGCAAAGGTGTAAGTTTGGTGAAGGGGATTATGAAGCTAATGTAGGCATTTTGAGCTTGAGAGGAGAGGAGGAGAAAAGTTGGACTGACTTTGAAACTGATCTGTGAACATGGTCACTTGCACCATGCTTGCGCGGTGCCCTCTTGATAAAGCTGAATCCAACAACATAAAGCTCTGTGATAGCACTAAAGCACATCAAGCAATAACCCAAGAATACAGAGAAAAATGTATGTTAATGTTGTCTGTTGAACTGATTGAAATCAGAAGTTTTTTCATGATGAAACCTCGAATCTGGGTACCTCACGATTCTATTCACGATACATGATTCACGATAACCTCACGATTTGCAGATTTTTTTTTAAACATTTTTACATTATAAACAACTACATATTCCATGTTTGTTCATGATAAATATTTGTTTTCATTTACATTGTTCATATTTTTCTTACATAGTGGTAGATCACTTCATTTACATTTCAGTACACAACCATATACCTGTTTCCAAAGCAAAGAAAACTTAAGTTAATTGTATTGATAATTATAAACACTATCATTAAAAGTTATTGATTTGTGTGACAGTGTTCGGTCCAAGTTCTTAAAATGGTATTGCTGCCCTCTACTGTCCTGACTGTGTTATTGACCATTACTGGCCTCTATTTACTGTGAAAGCACTGCAGCCTATCGATATCAGCATAAAAAGCATCGGTATCGTGTTGCACAATATCGCGATATATTGGAATATCGATATATTGTCACACCCCCACCAGCCATGTCATCGTCACAAGCTCATTTTTTGCATAGTTTACCCTTTAAATGGCTGTGTGCTTTAGTCTGAAGTGTGTGTAATGATATGAACCTGGTGAGTTGGGATTAATGCTGTAAGATACTGAGAGCAAACGAAACATCATATTTATTGTATTCTGTATTATATTTTAGAACAATTATACATGTATACAGTATATTCCTAGATATTTGGAAACCTTGTGAACTTGTCGTCAGTAATCAACAGGTTTTAGGTTTTACGTTTCACACTACACAGATCACACCTACTGTTCACCACTGTCAATGCCTTAAATTCAGTCACACAACTGTACAAATTCAGTTTTGGTGGATTAACCTGAGTTTCCAACACTGACACGCTCCTGCAGGTGTATCTAAATGTCTCTGGACACAAGTCTTCCACTCCACCACGTGGAACTGTACACCCCATAATAAATGTGATCCTGGTCTGTTCTTTCCGTGGGGTTAGGTGTCTCGTTAAATGCCACTCCTAAACCCCCATTAGTTCATTTCCCTCTTGGTTAATTAACATCTGCTCCTGACCTTTCCAACAAATAGGTGCAACTTTATCTCTAAAGTCAAGGTTACAAAACTATGTATCAGAGCCGGCTGATTACTGATCACCAGACCGAAGGAGAGGCTTTTGACTACAAGTTTCACTGACCCATGTAAGGATGGAGCGGGTGTTTAGCTTAAGTAACAACATTGTAATGGTAAACAATGAAGCAACCTGCTAATTTAACTTCGACATCAGAAAATCGATAACTCTACTATTCATATGTACGTTTGTGTGGCACTTTCATACATTGGTTAAATTCACACCTCGGTCTCTTCCAGGCAACGCCATAATGGATGACACCTATCAATCACAGTGACTGATAGGTGTCACATCCAACATGGCAACCCCCATCAGCGGCTAATCATGAGACCGTTTGTTGGTGCATATATTGTTGTAATTAGGAAGTCATTCGTAATGAAAGAATAAATAGGTATTTGATTAGACACACTGACCTTGGCTGTTTCTGAAAATTACACCTGTGAGCAAAACGAAAGAGCATAAGAGTGGAGCATCTTGAAGCAGATTTTTGTTTGAACGGTTCCATTAAGGTTCATATTATTATATATATGAAAAAAAAAAAAAAGACATTTAGAATCATAATTTAGCCACCTATACCTCAATAATTTATCAAGATCCAAGCTACACTGCTATTTTATACTTTTTTGTTGTGAACCTGCCTACACGTTCATATTAACCTTTTCATCACTCTGTACCCATAAATAATTGTAAATGTATCATAAAATTGCATGTTGCATTACGCCATAACCTTGAAACGTCCCTCCTCACAACTTTGTGACGAAACAATCTCCAGTATCTTCACACCAGTCTCTTCTAAACCGGGAATCAGATCTCTTTTTTTTTTCTTCATTACGTCAAATGTGGAGGAGACGTTTCTATTACCATGCCAGATGTCCAAATCAGTCGTGTTGTTTCAGCGCTTACTGTGCCCAACCGCCGCGGTCCCACCGTTTATTTTGCTAGGGGGGCTCAGGCGGAGGGGGGAGGCCTGGCTAATTGTGAGCAGCTGTAATATCACACGGCCATCATTAAGAGGGCAACAGCTTTGCACATGCATTCATAATCCAGCCTGAAATGGAATCACAGTGGCGTCTGCCCACCGCTACTGAATCACCAGATTGTTAGTTTGGCCTAATTTTTACACTTTGTTTATGAAAGACTAAACCATTCAACATGATTAGCACCCGCAATAAGTAATCCTTCGCCTGAGAGGCTCTCGGGGGTGGGGCTGCATCAGGTGGTTGGAAAGCAGATCGTTTTTTTAATGGTAAAGAAAAAGATGATCATATTACGTTTTAAAATGTCAATGCTTGCTCTCTTAACATATAAACTTTCACCTAGAAACAAATAAACAGTGTTGGGTGGAATACCCAATGTAATACAGTTGCTTAAAATGAGTACTCTAAATACATAAATACAGTATGTATTCCATTACGACCCAACGCCTTTCGCCATAGAACTACGTGTATATGAGAAACTGTAATTTCAATGGCCATTTACTCAAAATGCATTTTTCTCACATTGTGGCGACAAAAACTCCAGTTTAGTAGCTCATACAGACTCCAAACTTTCCAGTCTTGGACTTAACTCGGAAGGTTTGTTCAGAGGGATTTTTCTTATCTAGCCTGATTTATTGAGTTTTGAACCCCAACAAACACAGATTTATCCACTAATAACTAGTTTCAAAAAGGAAACAAAATATCCAAAATCCATCTGAACACCTGGCTCTATCCATTGTTTAGATTTTGTCAATAAAAATATAGACGTGCATAAAATATGCATAAAATGTCTATTTTAATCCATCCATCCATCTTCTTCTGCTTCTCTGTTGCCCGGTCGCGGGAGCAGCAGCAGTCCAAGCTGCCCGGATCACACTGCACCAGTCCCTTATGGCTCCTCCTGCAGGTGGTGGGTCCACGACGCTCCCCCGCCTCTGGGTGACGCAACCGGCCATGATGTTCTCTCATCATAAGGGGCTTCTGAACCGCTGAACCGCCTGACTTCCTTGGACCTGTTTGCCATGGGAGACCCTACTAGGAGCCTATTGCCGGAGACACAGAGCTCCTAGGTTCATCCAGCTGCTCAAACCACAACCACAATAAGTCGGTGGTTCGAGGAGGGGCTTATTTTAATGTGAAAACATACAATGACAGATATATAATACATTTTCTCCTCATATTTATGTCAGTAATGCAGCACAAGCTTCAAATTAAAACAATAATAAATAAAAAAAATCTCTATTTACCTCCAGTGTCTCGCCTTAATCAGCAGGTTGTTCATTCTGCTTTAATGCTCACAGACTTTCAGTTTCATTTTGCATCATCCCTGTTTATTAGTATCTGAAGAGTGTGCCAGTTTGTGCCAGGACTCACAATTCTTTTCAATATGTATTTCATTTTCACACCACGTTGTTCAAATATGAAGTAAAAAAGATGACACCTCAGCCACCCGCCGCACAGAGGCCGGACACAAGTGGACCACACACAGACAACAGCTCTGCATAAAGATATTAGAACATAAGCAGTTTGTACACAGGACTCCCACACACTCGGGCCGCTTTAAACAACTGCATCATAACATCAGCTCCATCGTGCCCTGGACATAACGCGCAAAATGAATTGATGTTTGCAGTGTATTCACATCCTGTAATTTCAAAGTGCTTTTCTGAGTGCTGTCTGTCTGTGTTTATGTGCGAGAGGCAGAAAAGGGAAAAAGAGTCATCGACATTGTAACATAAATAGTTTGAATTTCATTTTGATTTATAAATATTTGTAAGCACGTATTTGGACATTTTGGAAACATCAAATTATTAGTTGACAATAAAGCTTCCTTCCTTCGTGAGATCATGCGTGGTATCAATTACACCAGCGTCGAACGTGTGCGTGTGGTCAGCAACCCTTGAGTCAGCAACACTTTCATACCCACATTAAGGTACTGCTATGCTTTATTGCATTCCATATAGTGTAACTTAAAATACTGTAGTGTACATAAAAAACATGCAAGTCTTCTTCTTTCAATTTCCTGGTTTTCAGCCAGTCTGATCTCTTACAAGAATGTATGCAAAATGTTTATTCAAGGTCCATATTCACAAAATGCATTTTTCTCACATTGTTGTCATCAAGTTTCATTTAGTAGCACCAACAGACGCAACATTTTCCAGTCTTTTACTTAACAATACATTGAAGGGTTGTTGTTTTTTTCAGAGGGAGTTTTCAATATCTAATTCCTAACCTAGGCAGAATTAGATTCCAATTAGATTTACAATTCCTTTCACTAATAACTAGCTTACAAAAACTAAACAAAATAATCCATCCATCCATCCATTTTCTTCCGCTTTATCCGGGGTCGGGTCGCGGAGGCAACAGTCCGAGCAGAGATGCCCAGACTTCCCGATCCGCGCACACCCCATCCAGCTCTTCCTGGGAGATCCCAAGGCGTTCCCAGGTCAGCTGAAAGACCTTGGGCCCGATCTTGCAGCGCAGCGTAGATGTCAAGCGCAGGTGACAAGGTGCAAATGCAACTTGAGATGCAACGTGTCACCTGCGCCGGTCTGAGAGGGGGCGGAGCTCCAGATGAATGAGGAAGAGTGAGGCGTGACCGGGCGTGACCCACCGCCCATATTCGTTCAAGGAATATAATATGAATAATCGCGA
>OMNZ01092149.1:0-11051 GCA_900303255.1 Lesueurigobius sanzi
GTTTGTTATTGACTAAATACTTATTTTCCACCATAATTTCAAAAAAATTCTTTAAAAATCAGACAATGGGATTTTCTGGATTTTTTTTTTCACATTTTGTCTCTCATAGTTGAGGTGTATCTATGATGTATCTCCTTTTAAGTAGGAGAACTTGCACAATTGTGGCTGACTAAATATTTTTCCCCCACTGTATTAGATCTGTATCTGCTGTCTGTAAATGTTTTGAATTTGAAAGGTATTTTTGTGTAGGTTCTCAGTCGTACAGGAGTTGTCCATCGTAGAAAGGGGGTAGGTAATAATAATCTTAAGGCGCCCACACACTGGAGGATTTTTAATCTATTGAAGACTAAAGATCTGTGCACAGAAACACACTTAAGGACAGACATGAGGACACACATACACACACATGAGGAGTCCCACCACAGATCATGCCATGAGATAAAGTTTTTATTGAGCCACGCCTCCTCAGACTAAAAATCTAGCTAAAAATCCTCTAGTGTGTGTCCAGCTTTAGGCTTCCTTAGGAGCAGTGGCGCTGGGGGAAGTGCGGCACCTATCCTCTTGTTCTTATTCTATGAATTATGTATATACAGTATATTAAATTGTATCTGTTCATTGCTGTTCATATCGTGTCCTCCTTTCTCTCCCTTGTGACAGAACGACCTGTCGACCTGGATATCCACCTGCCGCTAAATTAAAATTGAAATCAAGACTATCGAGCGTCTGGATGGATTTTTAAATGTTTGGACATTGTATTTGTTTGAATGAACATGAAGCCCTTTGAGGCAAATTTAGCTTGTGCTACTGGGCTATACAACAATAAATTGAATTAAGTAAACTTCCTTTTATTACTGACCACCACTGATTATAATCCAATTTCAGACAACCAGAGTTTTCGTCTTCTCCCTGTGTGATGCGGTGGGTATTTGCCTGGATTTGCTGTCCTCTGATTGCAGCTCCACATTTCTATCTCTCTATAATCTCTGCATCCCCTTCTTCAAATACCACAGCCCAATTTTTCCCGCACAAACCGATCCATCTTGATGCCGCGGAGAAGCCCTGAGTCATGATGAAACTGACAAACGCTCCCTCTCTGCTCGTGTCTTGGCAGCGGACAACAGTGTAAAATGGGAGCTTGTGTCTTTCCGGAGGTCGAGTCTCGTCCCTAGAGGAGATTAATGATTATATTCTGGGATTACCGCACAAATCATCTTAATGCAATTTGCTCCCGCGCTCGTTTTATCACTGCAAGGGAAAAGCTTTGGCCGTAAGAGTTAGTGAGCTATACTTAGTCTAATGAGTTTAAATTATAATGTCAGATTAGTTTCTTGTCATGATGATTTCCAATAAAGATTGAAGGTACGAATATGGACACCGTGAACAAAGACAACAAAGAATACTTATGGGGAGACATAACAACAGGTCATTTTACTCTCCTAACATGAACTTTCTCCTGGAAACAAATGAATGATCTACACAATGAGTGTAATTGTTGCATTGATTCAGAGTTTCTCCATAGAACTTTATGGGAAATTGTAAATTCACTGCCCATTTTCTCAAAAAGCATAAGGCTTTCTCAACACCGAAGAGAGAGCACTCAATTGAGGACAGTGAGTTTAAGATTTTAGCAAAAGAAAATAGATGGTTTGAGAGAGGAGTCAAAGAAGCCATATTTGTTTAAAAACAGAATCCATCCATGAACCGCAAAGGAGGCTTTAGGTTTAATCTAGGTCTACAACAACATCCTTCGACAGAAACCAAAGTCATGCTAATGAAGCTGGCCTATAGAGGGGAGCAACGAAAAGGTTAACGCCCCTTTTGAGGTAAACCATCTCTCCATTGAGATGAATGGGGAAACATCGACTGAGATCTTCACATTTACGACTGAAAAAGAACATTTTATGTTTTTATGTATTTGTCTAATATAAAAGAGAAGCAAATGAAGAGATTTTTTGCTGTAGAAGATTCACAGAGCAGACAGTTCATGTATTAAAGTGGGCTAAAGTTTGCAGGGAGTTAGCATGTTCGGACTCCTATATAAACTTCAGCTGTTCATGGGTCAAAAACAAAGCAACATTGAAATATAAGAAGCTGCAAAATTACTCACAGTTATATGGGCATTTTGCATTTGATCAAATTTGATCAAATTAAGTCGCTATGACGTGCTAAACACTTTATATTGTATACTGCTAACTTCCTGCTAACTTTAGCCACTTCAAAACATGAACTGTCCTCTCTGTGAATCTTCTACAGAAAAAAATCTCTTCATTTACTTCTCTTTTATATTAGACAAATACATAAAAACATAAAATGTTCTTTTTCAGTCGTAAATGTGAAGATCTCAGTCGATGTTTCCCCATTCATCTCAATGGAGAGATGGTTTTCCTCAAAAGGGGGCGTCAACCTTTTCGTTGCTCCCCTCTATATGCCAGCTTCATTAGCATGACATTGGTTTGGTTTCTGTTGAAGGATGTTGTTGTAGACCGGATCTAGATTAAACCTAAAGCCTCCTTTGCGGTTCATGGATGGATTCTCTCTTTAAACAAATATGGCTTCTTTGACTCCTCTCTCAAACCATCTATTTTCTTTTGTCAAAATCTTAACCTCACTGTCCTCAATTGAGTGTTTGGTGGCTTTGAGAGGACAGTTCATGTTTTAAAGTGGGCTCAAGTTTGCAGGATGTTAGCATGTTCAGACAATATAAAGTGTTAAGCCCGTCATAGTCACTTAATTTGATCAAATTTGATCAAATCCAAAATGCCCACACACCTGTGAATAATTTTGCAGCTTCTTATATTTCAATAATGCTTGATTTTTGACCGATGTACGGCTAAACACTTTATATAGAAGTCCGAACATGCTTTCAGACATAAATAAATGTGAAGATCTCAGTCGACGTTTCCCCATTCATCTCAATGGATGCAGCCTCTAGTTTACCTCAAAAGGGGGCGTTAACCTTTTCGATTGGCCAGGGCAGGTCCACAGACAGGCGTGAACAGCCTTAGAACAAAGCACAAGGCGGGTCAATAGGAAAGTAACGAGCACTAATTAGATGTTCCAACCTTTAGAACCAAGAGAGGTGGGACTTGGAGGTCAACTCCTCCTACTGGTTTCACAGACCCACGATCGTGCCAAGTCCTTCATTTGCTGACAAAGCTTTTTGGATAAAGAGAGAAACGTCCTACACTCCAACTCCAGAGTACAGATGAAGACTGAAGAATCTTTGCCTACAGTGGTTAGTATGTTTGGACCGTTCAGTATGTAGCTACATCCAAAATGGTGGCAGGTCGTGTTTGAGTCATGCAACCTTAACAAACCTATACAGCAAAAGTTTGAAATTATTTTTGTCCCTATTCACCAGTGTCTCACCTTAATAAGACTTTTCATTAATGCACTTTCAAAAAATAAATAAAAAATACAGTTTAGATCTTACCTTAAACTGTTGCAACCTTGAAAAGAGAAGAAGACCATGTACAGTAAACACATCTAATCACCGCCGACTTCTCAGAGAAAATGTTGCAATTGCTTCATGTTGCAACAGTTACTCTCTCCCTCATCTTTTAATAAAATCTCTGTTGCCCTTTATTATTTATGGAGAGATAAGACAGCTCTCAAATGTGCTAGTTACGTCCGTGGCCTTTCTTTCTCAACGTTTAAGAGTTGCTTCCATTTATCAAAAGTACAGAGGCACGAAGTCAAATTACCTTTTCACTCAAATTGGGCTTTTTCGGGGGTGAAGAATGAGGGCGTTTCAGAGAGTTGTCCTTGTCCGAAAGAGTAACCAGAGGCGGAGTGATTTATTAACACTAAGGGGGTGGACGTTAGACACGGGACACAAGACTTATAGCCTCAGAAAAGCCTTCAGGGATTCGACAAAGAAGGAAGATTCATTCATTTCCGCGCCCTCCCTTCCAGCTGAGTCAAGCAAGTCTCTTCAGGCTCCTCGGTTGTGTTCGCGTTATACAATTCTACTTGAGGGGAGGTGCAAATACAACTTTACTGGAACGGTTTTTGAAAGAACTTTACTAAAAGAAAAGTGACATGTTATTTTGATAGTGATTGGATTCACAAACCTGCCATATTATTCTTATGGCTGAAAGTCCTTTCTACTGGCCAACGTCACACACATGTTTTTGGATATTGTCACCACTTTTGGACAATAATTAGACCTTAGTTTTTGTTTAGTCGTGGTTTTTTCCAATCCGGATCAGAAGGTGGCGCTGTGCAGATGCATAATTCAATGCCACTAAACATACAACCTTAAATCAATTATTATTTTCAATACCAGTAGTGCTTTAATGATATTATTATTGTTTTGTTTAATAGTTAGCATTGTTGAATTGAAAACTATTTTATTGATCTTTTAACCCGATCTTCAGTTTTGTTGAACAAGGTTAAGGTTATAAATTGCTGTATCCAATTTAATAATTTAATATATGCATTGTTTTTCTATTCTTTGGTCATTTACATCTGCACGAGTTAGACCAGCGTGAACTGTAGAGGGAAAGACTCAAATACATCTTCAGAAGTTTTGTATACAGTACTCATATGTTTCACGTTTTTGAAGCTGCAAAGTTCTGATTCACAACACTCATTTAAAATGAAATGTACTTTTTACTTCAAATACTTTAGTACTTTAACTTATACATTTTTACTGGGCAACTTTCACTTTCATTGGAGTAATATTAGACCGGTATCGTAGGCAAAGATTCTTCGTCAGCACTGAGCAAATTTGAACACCAGTGGAATTAATATGGACCAGTAGGAGGAGTTTCCCTGTAAGTCCCGCCTCTCTTTGTTCTAAAGGCTACTCTCAGAGAAAAACAACATTTGTTATCAGTCTCAATGACCCTCCTCACACTTGACTTGATCACTGGCCATAATTACCTTTCTATAGTCCCGCCTTGGACTCTGTCCCAGCCTCATTAGCCTGACAGAGAGCTCCTGGTTTCGGGCGAAGGATGCTGCTATAAACAGGGGCTAAATTATCTCATTTCTGTTCATAGAAGGGTTTTCTTTCTTTACAAAAATAGATTCTTTCACTCCTCGCTTAAACCATCTAATTTCATTTGCCAAAATCTTAACTTCACAAATGAGATTTGAGATGCACAGCCGACTATGGGCCACTAGAGCTCTCTCTGCGGTGTTGATAAAGCCTTTTATGAAGTAGTTGTTTCATCTCTCCAATGTGACGTTCTTTGCATTCCTCTTCTTTGCAATGGGTTGAGTAAACATTGAGTTTGTAACTTGGCGCTTTGTCTTTGGGATAATTTTTGTCTCAATGTATTCATTGGTTCATAATAGACTGGGATTTTATGTTGTTGAAAAATCCTCTGAAGTTGCTCTGAGACTCCCGCTACATAAGGCACACACACCCCTCTCCTTCTTGGTTCTGTTGGTGCCTGTTTGTACTGTTCTTTAACTATTTAACCAGTATGTGTCCTTTTACTCAAGCAATGAAATGAAGTACTCCGACCACCACTGAACGCTACAGGTTGGACATGTGACTGAATAAAATTAAGGGCTTTTGGTGTAAAGAATATGTTAAATCCAAATAAAAACACTATTTATCTAGGACGTGTGTATGTGGAGTAATTTGTACTTCAAACTTCTCCTGTGTGAATTGGCAGAGGTGGATGATCTTCTTGTGAATGGGCTCTCTTTGCTCTGACTGTGGTGTTGTTGACATTTAGCAGCGTCGCATCTCGCTCCGAATTCAACCAAACGGTGACAAAAAGGCAACAGTTGGGAGTGTGTCATCTCCATCTGCGCCCGGCCTCCACCTGCTCCACAATATTATACTGTACTGTACCGCTGCTGGGATACAAGAAACTGGCAATGTACAAATGAAATTAATACATCTTCAAATTCAGCCTGACAAAGACACGATGCCAAACTATGCCAATGTTGTCTGATTCACAGTTGTGCTCATAAGTGTGCATACCCTGGCAGAATGTTTGATTTTTGGCCATTTTTCCGGGGAATATGAATGATTACACAAAAGCATTTTTTTTCACTCATGGTTAGTGGTTGTGTGAAGCCATTTATTGTCAAATAGCTGTGTTTAATCATTTGAAATCATAATGAAACAAACTACTCAAATGTCCCTTATCAAAAGATTCCTTGATCAGGTACAACTGCAGGAAAATTGTTCAGGATGCAAAGGAAAAAGAACACAAATAACTCTCTGAAAAAAGTGGTGTTTGTTTCAAAATGCACAATATGTAAACTTTTGATCAGGGTAATTTGGGTAGTTTCTGTTGTCATTGTGATTTGTAAAGAGTAAACAGCTTTTTTAAATGGCTTCACACAACCACTAACACACTGAAAAAATCAAACATTTTGCCAGGGTATGTAAACTTATGACCACAACTATACATTTCCATGCTTTTCCTATAGACAGCAGAGGTGGATATTGGCAGTGGTGGAATAAGTTCTCAAGGAAAAGTGCAGAAACAGGAACCTATCGTCCTATTATTGGCAGCTTTTTTTTCAGAATTTCAAGCAAGCTTTCCTTAGAACCGTCAGAAATGTCATGAAAAAAGCCAAATCTAGATTACAGTAGCAAATATCTAATCTAAGCTTCATTAGATGGGAAAAAGAGTGAAGAGTGGGGAGACATTTAGCAAATTGTCAGAAACCCGGAAGGCGCTGAGGACAAAGCAGTGCTCTGCCAAACATGCAACCACTAGAAGCTAATAATCAAGAATGGGTTAACATGTTATTTTAGTAAGACAGAGGTTTGTTTACCTGCTTGACTAGTTTCGTGTACGTCACATGATGGTGAAGTGACATGTCCGAGGCTGCTTATATGGATTTGGATGAAGTAAAGACCTTGGGTGCCATTTGGTGGCCGGTATTTTGGGCAACTGGTCATTGTGTGCCGGTTCACGGTTTGTGATGGAGCCCCACATTGGCGCTGGGCACTGTCTGCGAGACCCCCTCAGGTCTGTCCAACGGCAGACCTGAGGGGGTTGAGTGCGGTCCATTGCTCACGGGCAGGTGCTGGCCCGGTACATCTGTGGGGTCTTCAATGAACTGGTGCAGCCTCCATGTTTCCACAGAGTTCAACTGGTCCCTCCATTTGGTTTGAACTGTTTTAAACTATTGAAAGAGTTAAATGGGTGATATGTTTATGAAGAATTAAGTAAAACTTTTGTAAACAACTACTTAGACCCCAAAGAGATGATTCGCCGCTACAAATCAAGCAGCAAAAAAACACAGAGACACCTGGGACAGAGGTTGTGGAAAGCTGGGACAAACCAATGTTTTGTTTTGTTTGTTCGGATTTTCACAGGGACATGGGACAGAGGGCTAAAAACTGGGACTGTCTCGGCTAAACTGGGACATCTGGTCACATTTTAGTAGAGCGAGAGACAAACACAGAAAGGCGCAGGTTTTAAACAAACAAACACATCGTTTTTGAATAGGATCGGGTTTAGGCATTCACGTTGAGATGAGGCTAATCCTGTCACCGGGGCCGTTTACAGTAACAATGTCACTATACAGTATTGTTAATTTCATCCACACAACAATCCGCTTTTCTATTTTACTGGCTCCTCCACCAATGCACAGCTTTCCCTTTGTGAGGTGTGATTGACGTTTTGTTTCCATTGTGGAGATAAAATAACGGGTCTGGTGCTTTTGTTTGCCTTGTTCACGGTAAGAATAAGTTTGGCAGGATTTAAATTAATTCTCATTCCCATAGATGCTTTAGTGATCTGCGAGGGGAAATGGAAAAGAGGCCAGTAGGGGTCAGCAGTTTGAAGCTCTGTTGGGCTTTTAAACAGAAATTGCCATGGTGTGTACAAAGTATATCTTATATTAAATGGAAATGGTTTTCTGTCATTTAATGTTTACATATAAAAATAAAAATAGTCATTTACATTTACGTAAAAATGGCCAAAACTGCCTATGTTTTTGGTGATGAAATCTAAATAATGGATAGAGCCAGGTATGAATTTATGGTTTGATTTTGTTGGTACATTTCATGGCATCAAGATTTTTGTCAGATTTTTGGGGATTTTGAATATCGTCTTGAGTTTTTGAATAAGCTCGGTATTATTAAGGAAAAAATAGCTGGCCTGGGAACGCCTTGGGACCCCCCAGGAAGAGCTGGAGGAGGTGTGTGTGGATCAGGAAGTCTGGGCATCTCTACTCAGACTGTTGCCTCGCGACCCGGCCCCGGATAAAGCGGAGGAAAATGGATGGATGAAAATCTGTAAAAATTCTAATTGCGTCTTATTTTTTTTGGGTTCAAAACTCAATGAATCAGGCTAGGAATTAAAGAGCAAAACATCCCTCAGAAGAAAACTTCAAAATATTGTTAAGTACAAGGCTGGAAAGTTTGGTGTTATGTGCAACTAAAGTGGAGATTTCATTGCAAGAGTGAAACAAAGTAATATGGAGAACATAGACCTTTCCACTGGCTTCTTCCAGAAAGGATATTACCATACATTAACCTACTTGTAAACGTATGCATTTCATAGAATATGAATGATAACACACACTTTATTTCACTCATGGTTAGTGTTTGCGTGAAGCCATTTATTGTCAAAAAATTATGCTTTTTGACTAGAAACTAGTCATAATGTCCCTGATAAAAAGACTCAGAGAGCTCAGTTTTGTCAGAGAGATGTGTATTTCAGCCGAAGTGAGTTTTTCTTTGCTCCTGAAGGTCATGTTAGATCAGGGACATTTGAGTAGTTTCTGTTTCATTATGATCTTAAAAGAGTAAACTCAGTTCTTTGACAATAAATGGCTTCACACAACCACTAACCATGAGTGGAAAAAATATGTTTGTGTTATCATTCATATTCTCCGTGAAAAATGGCCAAAAGATTAACCTCTTAAACCCCAATAGGCTCAATTTGGGTCCTGGGGAAGAAAAGAGACAGAGAGAGGGGAAGGAGAGATCGAGAAGAAGGAAAGAGGGAGAGAGGAAGGAGAGAGAGAGGGGAAGGAGAGAGAGGAAGGAAAGAGACAGAGAAAGGGGAAGGAGAGAGGGAGAGGAAGGAGAGAGATTTTAGTGCCCAATTTGGGTCCTATGGTTTAAGAGTTAAAAGGGTATGTAAACTTTTGGCCACAACTGTATATGGATTACAGCATCTTGTTGATTTGCATGCCATGTGGATACCAAATATGTCAATATTTGTGAATGGATGGGTGTAGGAAACACGGTGCTACGATGGAGAACTTCCTGGTAATGTCGGACGCACGACTCGACCAAACATCATAAAATACACTGCAAAAACTGATATAGAGAAAATTACTGGAATTAAGAATATTTTACATGTATTTGAGTAATTGAAAGTGAAGAAATCTGCCAATGGAACAAGGCTTTTTGCACTTATAACATGAAATAATTATTATTTCAAGAAAAAAGATCGGATTTTATGTGCAATAGATGTTTTTCTCGTGCAAAAATACTTGCTCCATTGGCAGATAAATTTACTTACCTGCTCAAATCAATTGAAAATATAGTTTACTAAAACTAAAACTTACAAAACTTTACTCATTTCTAGATCACTTTCTGCAGCGTAACCATCGTGAAAGGGTGAGCTTGGTCTTTTTTGCCATTGAAACTAAGATGTTAAGCAACAAAACTACTCAAAATCTTGAAACTTTCTCCCTTTTAGGCACAAAAAGATTTCAAAGTGCGTCTTTTTATCGTATATTTATTTCAATATAAATATAAATGTCCCGAGTGGCTTAAGCTGCCTCAAAATACAATATAATAATAAAATAGATGTAATAAATTAATCTGTGTATCTTCTCTGTTGGCGATGAATGGTTTGAGCAGTCCTCTTAATAACCACATGAATAACACATGTCCCGTTCTGCCGTCGCTGGTCTCGGTCCTCATTGTTCTTGCAGGACTGTGGACCGGGCTGTTGTTGTTTTCTCCGTCGGACTCTTTGGTGCATGGTCCCTCGGTGATACCTCTCTTCAGGCCGCGCTGTCAGCTCCTGAAACATCACACACAAACAACAAGACAAAGGCTTTATTAACATTCAGGGGTCGGCCTCTGCCAAAGTGTCTGCGGTGCTGCTGGGCCGGGACAAGAAGACAAAACAGATCTAAGTGGTGGTTATCAAAGGCTTCACAACAACAGAAGGAATGGTTTGGGTTTCCCAGAACAATCACGTCTAAACCAGGTCAACGACAGGGCAGTTTGAGAAAGGTATTTGATTTTCAAGCTTAGATATAACAAGTTTGAAGATGATGATGATAAAGTGTGCATGTATATATAGTATGATGTAGTATGGTGGAGCGGAAGAGACTTGTGACTCAACTCGAATATTAAACTGAGGACTTGGGATTTGACTTGACTCAGCTCCTGGTTCAAGCTAGAGCAGGGGTGCCCAAAGTTTTGAAGCCATCCCTGGACCCCCCAAACAACAATCCGGGACCTCCATTGTAAAAACGATTTCATAATATAGACACTATTAATTAAAAAAAACACATTTCAAATCTGGTTTAGTTACATGCATTTACATATAGGAGGGTCCCATGAGTGGACACAGGTGTTTTGCAAAATCGGCTATGTATATGGGTGAAATTTTCATTTTTGTACACAATTATTCCATTTTTGGTTTGTCGTCTTTCTAATAGTTCCATTGTGCATTTAGAACTGATAAAAGTTATATTTCATGTGGCCTGTGGTGATGACTTCAAGTTTCAGGTTTGGGTGCTTGGTAATTGACCATACTGTACTGGCAGGCCTTCATTTAACAGAAAGTACTTGTTGTTACGTGAGACTCTTTTACTTTTACACTGCCTAAATACTACACAATTAAAGCAGAAAACGTATAACTTTCCTCTTCATTTAGAAGGTGCCTGGGACTAGTATGTTGGGCCAAAGATTTTGGGTTTACTGACAGTGACGTTCATGCTACAGGTTTGAACTCATTTTAAACTAAAATAAAAGTGTCTAATGTTAAACAACATTTTGCCTCTTCCTGTGCTTATTTTTTAACTGTTTGTGTGTTATTAGGTATTAAACTCGTTAGTATCATTTTAATTCAGCAATCCAGCACAGTGATTGGGTG
>OMNZ01092151.1:0-11583 GCA_900303255.1 Lesueurigobius sanzi
GCCTATATTGCACACACCTACGCACAGTGTCTGAATGGTGGTCCCTGGGGCAGAACCAGTTGAAAACCCCTGCTATAAAAAGTCTTCTTTATATCTTGAAATCATCTTGGGACCCTTCAGTAGGTCCTGACCCCCACTTTGGGAACAAGTGTTTTAATTTACATTTAAACATGAGCAGGAAGTGTTTTTAACCCTACACTGGCCAACGGGAAGAAGCCCAAAACATCGCCTGCACAGAGCCTATACAATGCAATGAGAGTTGTTGTGAGAGTAGGACAGATGGAAATTAGCTCATGGCCACAATTCGGCGTGGCGTGTTTACATGCATGTGTCCCATGCGTGTTAATTGACATGCATTGTCCCAACTAGTGATGCGGGGGGTCGGCTTTCTCTGACCTGCCCCAACCCGACCCGATGAAAATCAAACCCGAGCGGCCGACCGTAAAAACTGTCTCAATTTGCCAAACTGACCTGACTGAACCCGCACCGTTTATTAGAGCTGGAGCCGCACAACAGCTGAATGTCAATCAAACGGGGGCGTGCCACGTGAATGTGAGTTTACAGAGTCCAAATGGCTTTTTCGATTACATCTAACGAGCTGCTGAAACACGTTTGAAATCACACAGCTTGAGAAGGCACAGTAGGACCCTGATGCTCTCTTCACTTGCTGCAGAGCGCACACGGTGTTCGTTTATCCAGGAAAGATTTGTACTGTAAATATAAAACAACTAAAAAAGTCAATCCTCTATGGTGTGGACTGGCACATGTGAGGATAATGCAAGATTATTAACACAATATTATTAAAGAATTATAGCATGGAAAATAAAGTACATTTTGCATAGTATAATAGATCCCTGATATTATACACAAGAGTACACATTTTACAACTGTTTACATACTGTAACTATATCACTTTTCCCCACTGTCCCTGTACATTTTAATAGGCTACTAACCTGCAAAGTCTATTATTGGTCTTGTGATTTCCCAGAATTCTCCTGCATGTAATAAGGATGCTCCTGTTGCCTAGCAACTCTGAGAGATAAAAGTGAGTGCAGCTGTGCTATAGATTGACCGCACACAGGAAGCAGGGCTGACATGTTTATAATGACATGGCTCCTGACAGGTTTGGAGCCAGAGTAGTATGACATTTGGGAGAGAAATAGTGAAATGGGTTTGACTCAATTCACAATTACAGTAAAGCAGAGCTCTCTCTACTGGCAAAGGGAGGCATTACAATAACATTAACCCCCTTACCCCCATTTATTTCTCTAGGTTTAGAATGAACATTTTGCAAAAAATCTGGCATCTGAATCTCACATGTAAATACTGATGAAGTTAAAGTGGAACTGAGCACTATAAACCAATTGTTTTCTGATGATAAACTGTATATGAGATGTTTAGAGGTATCTACTGTTCCCGTTTTTTTTTTCAGTCTAATGTAAACTAGAATAGATTGACAGGACTGTGAATGTGGGCGGAGTTTTGTGTTGAATTACACTTTTTTTTAGATGAATAAGGGAGAGAAGGAGTAAACTTGTAAACAGGTAGTTCCTAGCACATTCCAATTCTTTACAGAGATGTATTTATGAGTACGTTCCACAAACTTTTTTAAGGTCATTGTCCCAGTCATGCTAACAAAATCTACTCTGCAAGCAATCAATAAAAATGCTCTATATTTTCACAAACAATTTTACATTCAATAGGCAGGAGGACATGTTTATGACATACAGTAGCAATCCATCCATCTTCTTCTGCTGATCCATTGTCGGGTCACATTGCTCCAGTCCCTTATGGCTTCTCCTGCAGGTCCACCTCCTTCATCTCTGGGCGATGTCACCGGCCTTGATGGTGTGACGGCCAAGGGAGTGGCCTTTTATTTTGAAGGCCTGACAATGTTCTTTTCTTGTTCCTACTGGGCCATGAAGAGAGTCTACCTAATGCCACCTGGGGGCTCTATAAAAGAGCCTGCATGATGCTTCATCTGTCTCTGCTCCACTCCTGCCCTGGCCATCATGATGACTCCATTAGTTTAGTTTGATTAATCCACACATCCACTCACCACACGCACTTCAACACCGTGCACACATACTGACCTACACATTATCTTTCTTTATAAATATTGTTAAAACCTTTTACTTTTGTGTGGTCTCCCCTCTTTGTTGCTGCTCCCTGAGCCTGAGTAATGGTCTTTCATCATAAGGGGCTTCTGAAAGCAAATATACAACATTGATCATTCTGCAGCGTATACCATTAATTGATGACCACAAAATAATTGAAGTAGCAATTACAAACTATGAAATATCTAAGAGCTAAAATGTATAATATTTTGTTTTTCAAAGATTGACCTATAACCATAGAGTCTCCTGTAATAATCCTATGCTAATGCTAGCGGGACCACATACGTTAGGCTTCCCCTAATAATATGGCCGGCATGTGTATTTACAGAGCTATTGAGCGCCGGCGGTGTGGAAGAAATCAAAATGACGAGTGGCCATAGCCGTGCGGGCCATTAAGTGGGCTTTATAATAACAAGTGTGCCCCGGCCTGGCCACATCAGCGCTTTGATGCTGTAATTGAAATTTCACAAAGGATTTATTTGGAGGCAAAACTGGATTGCATTTGAGTGGGGCCGACAGGTTATTAAGTCTCCAACGCGGTGTGATCGCGGCTTATTTCTCAGCGGTCGTTTCGGCGGCGCAAACTTTCACTGTCAGCTGAAAGAAGGAACTGACAGTAAACTGGAACAACAAAGCATATCCCAAAACATGCACAACAGATCCATCCTCCTGCCAGATGATTCTGACCATGAGCCTCAAGACCTGGAGATCAGAGAACAAATGTCCCGACTGGAATCAATAAAGTGAACCTTAACCTTATTGTACTGTATATCCAGAAGTGTGTGAAATGGTTTCTCCATATTGAATTCAGTAGAGGGTGATGTGTGTGTGTGTGTGTGTGGGGGGGGGGGTTTAAGTGGACAGCAGACAAAAATGAAAGAAGGCAGCGAGAGGAAAGGTGCCAAGAGGTTAGATTTTATTTTGCTACGTTCTTGAAGTGAACGTTTTCTAATCGATCTGAAAACTGCTCTGGCTCAGCGCTTGGTGAAGAGAGACACAGCTCCCTACATCACAGAAACTCTCAAATAGCCCTTTTCTAATTGACGGTTTCTAAATTAACTCAGTTGCCATTGTTCATTGTGCAGTTTCAAACCAGGGAGGCAGGACAACTCCAGGCTACAGCTGCTTAGTTTTGCATTGGTAATATACAGCATATACAGCACAAAAAGCTGTGATGTGAGGTAAGTTTTAGTGTAGTATATTCCTTTCCTTTTCCGTTGACATTGTACTAAGCAGCTGTAGCCTGGAGTTGTCCTACCTTCCTGGTTTGAAACTGCAGAATGGACACGGAAACAATGGCGACCAAGTTAATTCCGAAATTGTGACCAGAATTGTAACATCATTGTGAATCCTGTCTTGATTTTGGCCCAACATGATCGCTGCATGTGCTTATCTAAAGATGCCTGTGTGAGATGAGTTTTCCCAGCCAGCTGTTCCTGCTCTCTGATTCAAAAGTAGGAGCGTCTGGAGGCTCGCAGCCAATCATGTATTGCAATATAGTTTTTTTTCCCCCGCTCCAATCACAGATGCAAATTGGTACCACATCACTCAAATGTGGACGACTTTCAAATCCCATAGCTACGTATCTTGCAGAACAACCTTTGCAACTTCTCTCTCTTTGCCAATTGATTTGGCAGAAGCTGTACTGATTGTCCATGTGATTTCTTATTATACAGTACACCGTATACACAACACTTTTGCATATGGTAAGCCGCCATGTTGGACGGACCGTGCATTTTATCTGATTGATTAATCCACCTGTCAATCACGCCCATCAGAACTCATGCAGATAACGTTGGATCCCAGACTACAGGATTGGAACAGTGCGTAGTCTGGCTGGTCAGAGTCTCCCATTGTTGAACAGGTTTTCATGTAAATACCGTTTTGTTTTACGAAATTAAGATGTTTCACCTCTCACCAAGACGTGTTCAAAAGTCACCCTTTGGAGGGGTTTACAAACCAGCAGAACTGAGAAAGCGTCTTGTATTAGAGGCCAAACATCTAAATTTTAAATGTAACGACGACTACTTTTTAAAATATTTTTCTACAATATCCTTATCTTAAAAATCTCATTGTGGTATTTTATTGGATAGATGTCCAACTTTTGACACCTTAGCAATGTTATTTCACATTTTTAACTGAAAAGAATCCAGACTAATACAAATGCTTTAGTTGGACACTCTCCGCTGCGAACAGTGAGTGTAAACCATGGGAGAAAAAATAAATAAAAAAGCAGCATTGTGCTAACAGAACAATTATATGTCCAAACGTTGTATGCATTTTCATAGAGCACCTAATATAATGCCAACATCTTACATCACCTCAAAAGGATTTCTACATGCTTGCAAAACAATTATCAGCGTGTTTGTGTCAAAGAAAGAACATTTTAGCATAATTAAAAAGTCAGGTAAGCGTAATAACATTCACCGTATAAAGAATCATGGGGTGCAGATAGAGAGGGTGGAAATAGGAATCGGTCTTGTAAGTGCGGCGTAACAGTTAGCCTTTAACAAGGTTCACTGTACATGTCTGGTCAATGATTGCCTGTGAGCCCGGGGACTGCGAAATGAGCTGCCCCCCAGCTAATGAATGGTGACTGCAATGCAAATGTAGTCAGAGTAAATACTCGGCGCAACGGCAGTACATTCTGTTCCGACACTGTTCCGTGTCCTCAATCAGGGGCCAAATAAACCACTGGGCCACTTCAGCAGCTGGGGCACAGGATGCATGTTTTCTTTCTGATTGGCTACTTCCTCCTGTGAAGCAATCATCAGAGTGAATCCGCCTCATGCCAACCGATCCGCTGTGAAAGCCAGTAAATTTGGGATGTTTAAGTTGGCATAGCTGCTTTTGCTAAATGACATTTCTGGCCTTTTCGGGGTGATCTGATTTGTGCTACCCTTGTGGCTGGATTTGGTATAGCATGGATTTGATGTATCATAAACAGCAACGGAGCTGTTTCATAATGATTCTGTGGTACGTTTACAACCACTTAATTTGGTCCAATGTAGAGCTCTATTTTAGATTCTGTTTAGACCCGGTTTAGTCTTGATTTGATCTTGAGTCTTGTGGTGCTTGCTGAAGTCAAATATTTGATGTGGTCGGCAAAGATCCTTCATCTGTACTGTACTCTGGAGTTGAAGTGTAGGACGTTTCGTTCTTCATCCAAAGACCTTCGTCAGCACTGAGCAAACTTGAACGCCCTTGGTCCTTATGAAGGGACGATCTGATATCACCAAGTAATTAATAGTCCAGGACCAATGTCAAAGTTTTTTGCCCAGAACCAATGTTGCAACCAGCCAATCAGGGGTCAGTTTTGCTAGATAAGGGGAGGGACGGTCTGCTTTGAAAACTTGACATGTTGTGACAAAAATTAAGTTTAGGAACAGGGAATGGTCTGCTGTAATTTTGGATAGATCTATGAGTTGGTTTGTCTGAAAATATATCTAAACCTAACCCTAAACCTAGCCCTAACCTTAAAGATTTCCCTGTTCCTAAACTTAATTTTTCTATCTAGCACAACTGACCCCTGATTGGCTGCTGTAACATTGGTCCTGGGCAAACAACATGACATTGGCCCTGGACTCTTAACTACTTGGTGATATCAGGAGCATCCTAATAGCAAACCAGTAGGAGGAGTTTACCTGTCTTCATATAAAACCAGCTGGCGTCCAAGTTTGCTCGGTGCTGACGAAGTTCTTTGGCTGAAGAACGAAACGTCCTACACTTCAACGACAGAGTACAGATGAAGACTGAAGAATCTTTGCCTACGATGGACAACTCCTGTGCGACGACTGAGAACTTACACAAACAGATTTTATGTGATACTTCAAGTGAAAAGTTTGACAACCCCTGCTTTACATTATATAGTGTAAATATAATAGCAATACAGTCAACTACATTTGTATACATTAAAAGGTCAAGTAAAGCTGAATAAAAATAGTAATAAAGGTGTTTTCCAGGTTAGTAATCACACTTAGTCTGTATATTCTGTGTAATCGTGACAAGCCAAACAAACAACCAACCTAAGACACACAGGTCAGTAATTATGTGCTCATTATGTGCTGACAACGAAGACATTGGACTTTGAGGCAGTTTCTTTCGGATTAGCCCTGGAATTACAGCGAAAGCCATAAACTAAGACTAGAAATCTGCATTTTGACAGTTACAAGCATATCATTTTCAGATGCAGTTAAACTAGGAATACAGAAGTAGATTATCTGACACAGAGACATTGGGACATTCATGCTGGGAGGCAGGAGCACTTCTTAATCCCCCGCAACTCCATAATGAATTTGGGCACTACCATCGCCGCACTAAGTCCAGTGGATCTGTCGGAGGTTTGCAAGAGAAAGCTCGGGACCATGGCCATAAAAATCTCCTACTTTTTCCCCCTGCTGCACTCATTTATAAATAATTCAGCTTCTGTATAACAATAAAACTGCATAGCCATAGTGTTATATCTCCATAGAACCCAAGCGGTGCAGACTATCACATCCCTATCGTGCCATGCGCAGTACTTGGGTCCATCTAAAACCGCCGATGAGAGCACTTCATATTTTAATTAAAGCTCCCGTATCAGTCAGGTGCTGCCTGGAGGAGATATCAGAGGGAATGAGGCGACGGGGTACTCCGAGCCCCAGATAAGGCGCGGGCTAATGCGCCACAGAAGCATTTAGCCCATGCTGTAAAAGTGACTTAAAGCTATCATTAATTTCCACTATATGGAGAGCACATGCTGGGGCCCATATGAGAAGAGCCAGGGCTGATAACAGGGAACTCTAGACTGGAGGTCACAGTAACTCAAAGATATAAGCTGTAATTTGTTCCCATATATAATTCATATGTTGCCTCTATTAAGACTTACTGGCTATTTTTAAAGGGTATTAGTGTATAATTTTATGCTCTGTGGTGCAGAGGTGGGTGGAGAGGCCAAATTGTTCTCACAAGCAGGAATCCAGTAATTCCTTTAATTGTAATTTTCTCACTAAACATCATCTCGAAAGGCTTAACTGTGATGATTTATTTAGGCCCAGATGCTCACGTGGAGCAGCATCGCCGTGAGTGAGTGGGTTTTACATTTGCCGACAACAGCAAGCACTTCTGTCGAACACCTTTGCTGATAAATACTTAAAGAGGGGGGTATTATACTTTTTGCAGGCATTTGGTAATAATCTCAAACACGTCTCCATCATTATGTTACACTTTGTTGGTTAGAAATTGTAACAGTACATGTATATTGATCTACAGTTTACACAAATTGTCTCATATACTTCCTGGTTCACCAAGAGCTCTGGTCATAAGCCCCTCCCCCTGTCGTCACTCCACTTCTGCGTAGTTGCTGCTGAAGAGGAGCAATGTATAAGAATAGTCACAGAGGGAAAGGCAACAACAACAAAGCGTCTAAAATTGATATTCCATAACGTTTAAAACACAAACAATGGGCCTCATTCACGAAACAAACTTACAAACAAATTTGTTCTTAAGGCAAACTTGAGAACATTTTGGGCGTTCACAAAAATGTTCTTAGCTGAAAGAGCTCTTCTGGAAGAACAAATCCTAAGAACAGTCAGGAGGACTCTTACGCACAAAACATCATCTCTCGTAAGAACGCTTCGTGAGTCACACTTCTACTACAGAGTACAGATGAAGACTGAAGAATTTCTGCCTACGCTTCGTGAGTCAGACTTAACTTTTTCTTAAGAAAATATTCATGAATGAGGCCCAATGTTATTTAGCAAAAGCAGCTATGCCAATAAGGATTTACCAAGGATTTATTGATGAGTTTGGACGATAACTAACAATTTACAATGTATGTGTATGCATTTTTTCCCATTAGTGGTTGTGCAAAGCCATTTATTGCCAAAGACTTTTGAAATCATAATGGAACAGAAACTACTCAAATGTCCCTGATCTAACGTTTACATGCCCTTCAACAACTGCCAGGAAAATTGTTCAGGAGCAAAGAAAAACTCACTTCAGCTGAAATACAGGACTCTCTGACAAAATTGGACTCTGTAAAAAAAAAGTGATGCTTGTTTCCGCAACTTTTGATCAGGGACATTTGGCTAGTTTCTAGTTAAAAAGCATACTGTAAACAAACAAAGGTTTTTATGACAACAAATGGCTTCATGCAACCACTAACCACGAGCGAAATAACGTTTTTTGTGTTATCATTCATACTTTATTAAATGCGTTTACAGTTTACACCTGACATTCTGCAAGGGCATGTAAACTTTTGAGCACAACTGTGGTTCCCGTCCGTGGCTTATCATGACATTTGCGTGGTGGCAGCAGCACTATCTCCCACTGACCCATGTGATAACACTATGGTGAGCGGATAATAAGTTACGGATCTGGAAAATTCATTTATTGGTGCCATTACTTCCCAGAATACTCCGGCAATAAGGATATCCCTGTCGCCTAGCAACTCCTGGAGATAAAATTGGACAGCAGCCAAGCATGAAAGTCATTCCTTGGAGTGGAGGATAGCATCTCTGGCCCCGTGCGTTGCTGTTATGGTACCCGCGTGGTGAATTGGAAACACTGGCAGTTTGGAAAGTTCACTTGCATTGTGGGGGGAAAAAATGTATTTCATTTACTTTAGTTGAATTGTCCTAAGAGCGCACTATAACATAATGGGTTTAATTTAGTTTTAGCACTGGAATGGGAGATGGTAGTGTTTACAATATCAACAGACACAAAACCAAAATGGTGCGCAAGTGCTGCTGAAATGAAACTCTATTCCCTTTGTGTTTTTCAATACAGGAAATAAGTTGTTAAAGTATATACGTATATATCTGTGCATAAATAAGGCTTAAAACATTATTTGGGTACTGGTCAGGATTTCATGTTGGGCTGCTAATGGCATGTTACCAAATGAAAGGCACTGTAAAGAACACACTTCGACTCAGCAACAGGAGAAATAACTTTCTCTCTACTTTCATGAACAATTGCTATTGCACATTGGTGTTACTGGGCTAATGCTAATTAGCTAATTGCCCTGGCAGTATACATGGGTTTCCAGTGACGTCACGCATAGCTGTCGCCGCCATCTTCTGCCCTGAAGTGGAATTACCACACTACAACACAATACTAGCCATCACTACAAAAATCAGTAATACAGTATCACTACTCACTCAGAGGAGGTAAATAAAGGTCAACTGAGCGACCGCAGTATTTGTATGTCATTGTGATTAATGCTAACGGAAAAGACAGTGCCAGAGAGCACATAGGATGGGTAAACAAACCAGGCATTGCTATGTTTACAAGGCAAAGACTGAGCTAGTGACAGCAGCAAGGATTCAAGGAGCAGGAGGCTCCCACACAGGCCAAAGATCTATTTCCATTCCTGAGACTAAATGAACACTTCAAAGAGGTAACAGACAACCTTTCTCTGTGATCTTTACTGTTTGTCGTGTCAACAGAGCCTCTGTCAGAGTCCGTGTTTAAGCTGCTAAAGCCGTTAGCATGCATTTAGCATTTAGCCTCTACACCCGGACTCTACACAGTAAACACCATGACAAAATGACAGCTCTTACCTCTGTCACATGTTGGATGTTTGGACTGTGGTTCAGAGCGTCCTCATAGAGAGGTTTGTGCTTGTGTCAATGTCATTCCTCTTGTTCTTGCTCCTTAAGCCACAACAGGGCGACATTTCTTAGTTGTAGTTTTACACTTAAAATCGTTAGTTTTAGTTTAATCTTATTTCTCTTGCTCACTTCCTGCCTCCAGCTGATGTCACTGATGATGTAAGCAGCGCAAGGGTCTATTTGAGCCTTCTACACCAGATTGTTTGTTTTGTTTTGCAATCTTGCCTAGGGCTCCAAATTGTCTTGGGCCGGCCCTGGACACAAATACACAGAGGCATCTACCTATAATGACATGTATAATATAGCACAGTGTCTTCTTTCAATGACACAATATCGCACACAGCAGCATCACGTTATTGCCTCCATTACCCAACCCATTGTTTGATCATAAATAAATCGCGGTGGCCACATACTGCAATATTACTTTACCCCAGCACTCCCAGGAATACGTTTAAATCACTCTCATTTGTCTCCATTCATATCTACTTAATTCTCCCACGACAAAATGTTCATTAAAAGTAGCCCTGGGTTGTGTTTATACCTCGGCGCTGGTGTAGCTACATTGATCACAAACCAAGTGGTAAATTGATCTGTTTTCTATCTCCGCTTATTTAATAATGCAGTAGATTCAAACAGCCAGGGGTGCTCTTTTCCCCTGCTCACTTCAGATCGTCCCTGATTGAAAGTCGCTGAAAATGCTACTATGACTGGAAAAAGGGGGAACTCGGCGGATTTATTTCCCCCGTAGGTGGAGCGAACAACAGCGGCAGGAGCGCACCGTAAGCCGAACTCCATTACGCGATAATGGCGTCTTTATTTCGCCTTAAATCGCGGCTCTCGATTGCCCCGCGAGAAGTGGTGCCAAATGACGCCTCCGCCAGTCAAAGCGATCGCGTGTCCGGCGCTGAAGATGGTGTGGTTTATTTGCGAAGAAGGTTTTGTAAGTAAAAATGTGCTGCGTCGTACAACCCGTGGGTTTATCTGCGGGTGAAAGGACATCTGTGGCCTCGGGCAGATAAAGGGATACTTTGCCAGTCGTAGATTAGAGCGGCTAAGGTAACAAAGTCATCAAACACAGATGATAAAGAAGCAGATATGACGCTCATACTATAAATGTAATTCAAAAGGATGTAAAATGGGCATTTATTTTGTGGACTTTAGTTAAAAGGTATGTATTATGGTTGCACTGTATTCAAAAGACAAACAAAAAACTTGCGATCATGATGTTGTGATATTTTACTAAACCGTTTCACTCCTATGATGGAAGGCCGACTGTGGGTCACTAGCCTGGCCAGCCATACACTCCTCCTTTCTGCTCAAGAGAAGAACCATCTGGACGGAGCCTATCGTTGCACGAATGAGCCACTATTGGACCAATCGTAGAGGCAGATTGGAACGTGGCGCTTAAATGTGGAAGTCTGAACACTCAAATTGCGTATCATTCTGAACGGACTTTGTAAAGTTCTAACTTGTTATTAAAATAGTTTAGTAGATCGCCTGTTGATTTGGCAGACTATTCAGTGTGATATTTCTTGTTGAATTCAATGTTTTTGCACGCCATGTTGGTTGCATGATCCAACCTTTCTCTGATTGGTTAATCGATCTGTCAATCACGCCCTTCTGAACGTACAGAGAGTACCCTCATGCCCAGACTACATGTCTTGTAAAGCGTGTAGTCTGGCTGGCCAGGCAAGGTCACTAAGTAATGTCCAGTTGAAGATGCAGCTGTTGTTCTCCTCGAGGTTTCTCAGTTTTTCCCACACGGAGGAGGGTCTAAGGATGGGGCTACATTTGCATTATCCCTTTCTTTGCTCAAAACGTGGAACGAAATTGAAATTAGGTAGAGCCGGGGTCGGCCCATTCCACACCACACA
>OMNZ01092152.1:0-15141 GCA_900303255.1 Lesueurigobius sanzi
TTCTGAACACTTTATGTTGCCAGCATTTAACCAAAATGTACTTTATGATATTTATTCTCCGATAAATTAAAGATAATATATTCACGGTTAACTAATGAGCATTAGGTCCATGTTTTGTTATTGAATCATATCGAACAGTGCCACATTGTATTGAGAAGGCTCTGTATCGAGGTACGTATCGTATCATGACCTGTGTATCGAGGTACGTATCGTGACCTGTGTTTTGAGGTACATATCGTATCGTGACCTGTGCATCGAGGTATGTATCGTATCGTGACCTGTGTATCAAGGTAAGTATCGTATCGTGACCAGTGTATCGAGATACGTATCGTACCGTGACCTGTGTATCAAGGTATGCACCGTATCGTGACCAGTGTATCGAGATATGTATCGTACCGTGACCTGTGTATCAAGGTACGTATCGTATCGTGACCAGTGTATCGAGATATGTATTGTATCGTGACCTGTGTATAGTGGTATGTATCGTATCGTGACCTGTGTATCAAGGTACGTATCGTGACTTGTGTATCGAGGTATGTATCGTATCGTGACCTGTGCATTGAGGTACGTATCGTATCGTGACCTATGTATCAAGGTATATATCATATCGTGACACGTGTATCGAGGTACGTATCATATCGTGACCTGTGTATCGTATCGTGACCTGTGTATCGAGGTACGTATTGTATCGCCAGCTTCTCAAAGGTACACAGCCCTATGAGATCATGAGAAGTTCATTACGATGGATACTTCCTGGTCGACTGAGAGCCAAACATATTCATGCCAGAAGTAAACGGGAAAAGCGTCTTGCCCAAAGCCACAAAAGCGCACTGTTTGAAGCTGGAATCTACCACCAACCTTCGGATCAGTGGGCTCTACCTCTAAGCCACCGCCGCCACTTCCTGTCTAAGAGCCGCATTAGGACACACAGTAGAAGGCACAAGAAACACATGTGTGCCTCATTAAAACCTAATATAATTTCTTCAAATGTGCCAACAATGTCAAGTGCTTGGAAATTGGGTTCAAAAATATAACAGAAACAATACACGAGACGCCGCTGTTCTCATTTTGGGCTTAACTAATGAAGATGCAACAAGAAGTCGGGCTGCTTGCCAAATAATTACTGCTGCTACTGAATCAACCAAGCCGTTCATTGGGAAATAGGACGATGACAGCCCCAGGTACTTTATTAATATGGCAGTCTTCCTCATGCCTTATTTATGGCGAAAGCGTTTAGATCTTTTACACATTGGAGAGGTACTTATCCACAGTTGGCGTACAAAGTCGAGGAGCAGACAAGTATGAGTACAAGCTAATGCGCTAGCTGCTTATGTTGTAGAGTGCCACGCTGCAGAAGCAATTACAAGAGTCACTTAGTAGAGTTGTCGCAACATGGTAAGGTGTACTTCACTTTGATAGGAGAATATAAGATGTGTTTTCATTCTAGTTGAATAATTGTGTGTTAAATGAATTGATTTTTTTTGCTCAGTTGCACTGCAAAGAAATCAAGGGCTAATGTACCTGGTACAGTGGAACAGAATATTCCAAAAAATATTAACAAAAATGACTCAAAGATTCTTCAGTCTGTACTCTATAGTTGAAGTGTAGGAAGGAGGAGTTAACCTTTAAGTCCCACCTCTCTTAAGTTATCACTCGCTGACGAAGATCTGTTGTACACCAGACCCTGATGCGCTCACCCTCATCTCTTATTCCAAGACTGAAGAATCTTTGCCTACGATGGACAACTCCTGTACGACTGAGAACCTACACATACTCTGCATCTAATTATTAAGCATTTGTATCAATTTCATGAACTTCCAGGCTAGTTATTGTTGACACTGACCCTGAAGGTTGTTGTGTTGGGAAAGTTAGGAATGGGTTTGGGCACAACTAACAATTTTATTAATCTAATTTACGCTTATTGTTTGTATAAATATGAAAAAAATAAAATCAGGTGCATGGCCTTTAACATGGAATTATTAATATTGGCTTGAATGGAACAAAGCAATATTGCCTTTATAGTATATTTTTTAAACAATGTATTCAAAAATATCACAAAAAATATCCCTTTTTACTGTAATAATGTAATTTGACTGTAGTTTTACTGTAAAGGTAGGTAAGTACTGTAGGTATTACAATTCCATTTCTTCCAAGGCCTTCATAGACTCAACTATGACCACACGGGATTACCGGCAAAATATACATCAGTGGAATGAAATTTGTTTTGTCCTCCTCCAGTATATTGAAGATGCAGTGGCTTGTGGAAAAGCAGTGTAATCATAAGCATTTGTATCAGTTGCGTGCTCGCTGGCCAGTTGTTGTTGACATCACTGTGACGGAAACGTGATAAATTGGAATGTTAGAAATGCAATAGGAATGTAGGGAATGAGTTTGGAAAATAAACTTTGATGCAAACAAACCAAAAAAATGATTTAGTAGTAGTAATGATTTTTGCAGCGGGCAATCAAAGAATGTATTTGGATGAGGACCTAACCTATTTAAATGCTTCGTCTGCCTTTAGTCGACATCTACATGGAGGCGAGCTGGAGACGTCCCCGCTCCCAGTCAAGTTACAAGTCAGGTCTTAGGAGAGGAGCCGCTCACAGCGAAGACACATGTTTCTTTGGTCATTTTTTCGATATTTTTCAACGATCACAATATTTACAATAAGATAAATCCTTGTATTTTATTCAATTCATTGGGTGAAAAGTTGCGCAGTGTACCTTTAACTCTACGCAGAGACGACAATATCATATTTTTTCTCGTGCCGTGCAGACCTACCACGACGCCCATTCTGGCCATGTATCCATTTCCTCGTACAATGATAGGTGACTTAATTTTGACTAAGGATTTCTCAACATCAACAGTTGATATTACTATGACACTGTCCATTGTGTGGTGCCGCTGGCCAGAGAGAGAGAGAGAGAGAGAGAGAGAGAGAGAGAGAGAGAGAGAGAGAGAGAGAGAGAGCGTGTCTGGGGAGGGTAACAATAGATGTGTGCAGCGCTCATGTTTCCTCAGCCGACGTGGTGAGTCTTTGTTATGGAATAGACAGACTGAAAATAGATGATGCAATGTTTTTTCTTTTCCTTGGCCATGTAACAAGTTGGATCTATTATGTGCTATGTTAAATTATTTGGGTGGGTTGGTGAGCTCTCAGGAACGAAGTTTGGGATTGGATTCTGCAGTGAGCTTGGGTCCTATGTGTTACTTTAGCGTCCTTTGCTCCTTAGAGACTTACTTTTGATATTTTTTTTGCAGAATATTTAAACTAGGAGTAAGTACACCCTCAGCAGTTCGTAACAAAGATTATATTTAAATATACTTTACTATATTTATATTTGCAAATTGTGTCCAAAATGTTCAGAAAAAGAAAATTGAAACTTAACTAATGACATGTAGGAAGAAATGTAGGAATCTCTCATTCATCCCGAATGAGAGCTACTTTAATACTACATCTGCTAAATCAGTCAATTATGAATGTGATGTTGAAATATGTAGAAGAAATCTTTTCAGTTTTAGCTCAATAAGAAGTTACTGGCCATTATTCCAGTCCAAATAACACATTGGCAGCATATGAAAACCAAGCTTCTTTTTGGTCCAAACTGTTGACAAGTCCATTTACAAACACAGCAAAAACATCTTCTGTTGAAGGACAAAAACTGTTTTTACGCTTAATCATACAAATAAATGTAACATTTTTTTCCAGTCAAAATTTTTCCAGATTCATACAGTTTAGAGAAAATTCAGTATGAAAGTAATATTTCTGTGTAATCAGAAGGTTTCAACAGCACTGTACAAGTCAGCAAAATCCCATTACAGTGAATAGGCGTGGGAACCTTTAGGTACCTCACGATAAGCTTGCACTTTGTTGATACTGAGATAAATCGATATATTGCACATAATAACATCGGTGATATATCACTTCAAAGAAAGTGATTAAAAAAAAAAAAAATCTTTTTCAACATGTTTCAACAATAAACTACACGTTCCATATTTGTTCATGATTTATATGTTTTCATATGCATTGTTCATTTTTCCTTAAACAGATCACTTCATTCACATTTAAATACACAACCATAAACCTGTTTGCAAAAGGAAGAAATTAACCACAAGTTAATTATATTTACTACTGTCCTGACTGTGTTATTAACCATTACTGACCTCTATTTACTGTGAAAGCAGTGGAGAACTGCCTCATTGATATTCATGACGTTGTTAATTAATATGCATGACATCATCAAAAGTATCAATATTAGCATAAAAAGTATTGGTATCATATCGTGCCACAAAATATTGCAATATATCGGAAAATCGCTACAGTATACAGTATTGTCACACTCCTAATGGTGAATTTGGCTTCCATTGAAGTAGATGGTGATCATCACTTAAAGTGTAAGTTTGATCATCACTTAAGTGTAAGTTTCCCTCATGATTGGACTGGAAAGCCCCTCCTCAGTCCAGTACACAGGAAAGCCCCTCCTCAGTCCAGTACACAGGAAAGCTTGTGTCATTGAGCAACACAAACGATTGATGCTGAGATCAGTGATGGGATTTTCTCAAAAGTCAAGTGGTCAATTAATTTGATGACATTTGTCATATAGATACAGAGACTGTCCCTTTAATACCTCCATAGGCAGGTTGGGGTTTTAAATAATAATAATAATAATGGCTTACACTTGTATTGCGCTTTTCAAGTCTGAAGTTTCAAGTTTCTCAAAGCGCTACACTGTAGACATTATTCATTCACTCCATACTCAGAGGTGACGGAGGCGAGGCTGCCATTCTGCGCCATCGGCCCCTCCGACCACCACCAACCATTCACTCTCACTCTCATTCATTCTGGCCTATAGAGTTTGGGAATAGCCACCATTGGCATGGAAATCCGCCATGTTAGCAGCTACTAACAAACATTATTCATAGACTAACATTGGCAAGAAACATTATAAAAAGTGTGGAAAGCAGCCGTGGAACAGCTCTGTTAGCTGCTGAGTCACTGCTGGTAAATACATCTAACTCACTGTAGTGTCAGAATGCTTTTACATGAACGATTACTTCAGTATTATTACCTTTTAAAACCTCCATTGGTTTATTATGGAAAAAACATTCTGCTAATCCCATAATGCTTTGCGATATGACATCACATTTCCAAACTCTATTGTAGGTTTTGTTTTGTTTGCCTTCGTTGCCCATGACCAGGGCCATCTTTGCTAGGCTAGACTCCAGACTCTCCAATGTCTGGAAGGATGTTGAATGAATCATTAAATCATATAGAAAAATCTCACGAAACAATCGGTATAAGCCAGTCTTTAACTCATGTTCAACAGCTTCTTTCTGTGTAAATAAATGCCAAACCATATGTGGATTAGCTAAAAAATGTGTGAAAATATACGCTTAGGGTATGAATACAAAGTAACAGAAACAAAGAGGGAGCGAATATTAAGGTACTTCATTCCTGTCCATAAAATCAACTCTTATCTTTTCGTCTGAAGTTAAAAATGTTGGTATGAGCTCAGGTATCTCAGCGGCGCCACATCCAAACATTTCGTAACAATTCCTAGCCCTAGCATGCGCACACTCACTTGGAAATGGACTGCCAACTATTTGAAGATGGAGGTGTCATTTGAGCGATTCTTGGAACGGCTTTTCCACATATTTGTTGATTCCAGCTTTTTGTATGTGTGAATCTGCGGTTTGGTGTCAAATTAAATGAACACATGCAAAACTTTTTTTGTAGGGACACTTTGTAATACATTGCTCACATTAAGGAAGCCATTGCAATTGTATGTGACATAGACTTGGTGTATAAGTTTCATTAGTTCATTAGTGCAATACTGAATAGATTGATTTTGTAGAGGAAGTTTTGCATACGACGACGAAATTTCCATGCGTTTCTTCATTCATACACGGCTATAGCTTCTCCTGATTTGCATAAAGGACAAATGAGAAAGTGGACATGAAAGAGCTTTATAATTTATCGCAATTTAATCAATTTGAATGGTTGTGACAAGCAAATGGTTTCAAAAAAATGCTATTTTTAGGCAGATTTGTCGCACGTACGCCTAAAAATGCGACTGAATATATTTTCTTGTGACACCGGTGCGACTGCCCAGATCTTCATCACTCTGTCCTCGCCGGCTCATGGCCCTATAAACACTGATCAGGATGTGCACTGTACTATGCAGCACAAAGGACACTTGAGTAAAGTCGAAGGAGATCTTACTCTCACCTGTCCTGTGTTCCAAATGGACTCCTATGCATCAGGCGCACGCAGAAACTGACCGTCCACACTTCATTTTCATGGTTTTAGTGAAGTTTGTTTTATCACTAGCAGCAGTTAAAACACACATGCGTTTATTTACTCTGATAATGGAGCTGTCGCTACTGAGGTGACGTCAAAGATCCTCTGTAGAAACGATCACTCACTCTGTGCACAGATATTATTTTAGTTCAGTTCATTTCACAGTTTCTGGACAGTTCATGTGTTACATTGTGGAAATGGAACTCCCAAAAGCTTCAAAGCTTATAAAGTAGGGGTTCATCACACCACCACCACCACCACATATCTCACTCGACTGTTTGATTTAATATTATTGTTTTGCAGCTGTAAAATGAATTAAACCTTATCGATAAACTAATTTATAAACAAAATGTTAAACTTATTTTATATCTTTATTACCTTAAACATAATTCACTGGCTCAAATTAAATAATGTAACAATGTTTGTTTATGTTTTAGGGACAATATGAACAGCTCTTATAACATTCTGCCCTTTCAATCCTTTAGAGCTGAGTAATGTAAACTAAATGTCACTGATGTTATATTTATTATTATGTACAGCATGTGGTTTTAGAAGATGAACTGAACAAGCAAATTACTAGATATTAAATATTGTATTGTATTGTAATGGACCTTTGTAATGCACCGGCGCCACCACCTCAAAGTGTTAGTGTGGAGCCCTGCAAAACTCTTTTTCTACATGAGGCCTTAAGTACTGTATGTATACATACAAATTTAGATTAGTATTTTTGAGGTTCAAAACTCAATAAATCAGGTTAAAAAAAAGTAAAACATGGAGATGCGATCGCAACAATTTAAGACAAATGGATTTTTTGAGAAGTTGGCCTTTGAATGTACGATTTCCCCAAAAAATCAATGAAGAAATGTTAGTGCAACATACCGGTACATGTATAAACAACATAAAGATTAGGCAGTTTGTTAGCTTCCAGGTCAAAGTTTTCAAAGTGAATTGACCTTTTCATTTTTTGAAAATACTTTTGCCTGCAGTGCTTCCCCTTTAACAAAATGCCATTAGGTGGATAAGCCGTGAGGAGAGCACATGTATGTAACGTCCTTTCCCTTTTCACAGTTGATTAAGAGCGGCCACTTCACCAGCGTTCTCTCATTCACAGCAGCTCTGGGCTCATTGTGAACTAATCCTTCACTTATCTGCACCACGTCGATACTATACACAGCCTGCTGCAGACCCCCACACACTCCCGACATCGCACCGCCACCACCACCGCTACCCCCAGCCCTCCCACCCCCAAGGAGCGGCCTGAAATCCACCCCATCTCCCCATCCACAGCAGAGGCTAGTGGGAGTAATAAGGCATAGCAGCAGGGGTGAGATGGCTCTGGTAAGGTTATTAAGGCGTACATACAAACACACAGTGGGCCGCGGTGCGTGTGAGGTTAGACCCCCAGGGGCCAAGGGGCCACTTGTGTATGTGTGTGTGTGTGCGCTCTGTATATATGCTGCTAACGGAGAGGGGTGTAATAAGACCACCCACTTGATAAAGGAAATGACTGGCTTTAACCAATCTGACAGGTTAAGTATGGTCTTTGTAATGGCTTTTTGTGTGACTGTCGAGTGAATAAGGATGTTATAGCCCTAACTTAAAGCCAAGCTGCATCACAGTTCACCCGGTAAATAGAATAAAATACACAGATTTATTCATTATGTTTTTTTTTTGTCAAAATAACCCCTCTAAAACATGCCTTTAAAATGCAGACACTGGAGGCAAGGTGGTGAAGTGTCCCACAAACCACTAACTCTCCAGTTACAATATGACCTGCTCGACCACTTGCGCCACTGTCGACAAGTCTTCAGTGTGATTGGGCTCGTGTCGCCTCAGACCTGAGGTTAATGTAAAGGTCCACTGCATTTGACCCGTCCTTCGACGCCGCTGGGGGCAGTGGGCAACAGCAGTGCAGCGCCCGGGGGCCCATCTCCAGATGTGGAGCCAGGCTAATGGTCAGAATCACCTGGCTGGAGGATTGGTTACATTCCATATCGCCTATATTTTAAAACTGAGGTGGACTCTATAGCAAAATGCAGATTATTGCTAATTTCTGTATAATTCCTGGGCCAATCCACATGAAACCAAAAACTAAACATTGTCTAATTATTTTCTCATAAATGAGTCCAAAAGTGGTGATCATATTCAAAAACATGTGCATGATATTGGCCAGTAATAATTATACTTCAGCCATCATAATATATGGCAGGTTGGTGAATCCAATCACTATCAAGATAATGGTCATAGAGTTGTATTGGTATCTGCTCCACATCCTATTTCAAATCACTCCTGTTCAAAATATAATCATTAGGGCTAATGCAGCGTTTTACAGTAAAGATCCACTTTTCCCTGAAAGTGGGCAAGTCTTTAGTCTGGTGAAGTGAGCAAAACAGAAGAAGCAAAGAGAGGAGAAAATAAATAACATTTTCCAGGACATTTGTTATTTTTTCCTCAACACTCAAGTCATTTTCCATGTTTTAAGGTGGCAATCCTGATATTTGTTTATATTGTTTTAAGAGAGTTTAGCTGCTCTTGTGGTTTAGCAACACATAGCGTGGAATGTCCCGCAGCGTGTCTCAAATGCAAGAACAACCACTACACCGCGGTAACGACATCTTCGCTTTATGTCGAGCGCGCAGTCCGCCGCCACTGTTGTAGCGAGAGCGTCTGTAACCGGCTTTCAGACGGTCATGTAATGCCAAGCCCTAAACAAATTAAGTGCATTGAAGTGCGTTAACAGCTCCTTAAGGCAGAGCGAGGCATGTCTGACTGCAGGTTTTACAGACTGTCAGCCCTTTCAGCCGCTCGCAGGGAAAACTCCCACATTATGCAGCACACATTCCTCTGGTTTCCCGGCTAAAGTAAAGCAGAGGAGAGGACCGCTGCTCTAATATACTTTTATTGTTTGTATAAAATGGAAAAAAAAAACAGTTGCAGGGCCTTTAACGTTGTGACTAAACTACACAGTTTCCCACATCACGGCATTATTATTATTATAGAACAATGTACTGTATATCTGATGTTTATGTGAGGTCTGACTTTGTATTGAATGAGCCAAACAATTATCCTGTAACTTTGAAATTCTATAAAAGAAACAAAAAGAAATTGTAAGAAAGAAATTGTAAAAAGGGGTAGGAAACATAAGTTTTTACTTCTACCTACTCCTTTTCGAATTTTTGTTTTATTTTATTTTTACTATGTATCTACATAAGGAGCATAATTCGAAATAAAGACTACAACCAACCTTTAACAATTATTCATATTAGCTGGACTGAAATTCAACAAAGGAATATGGTTCTTTTTGTTTACAACTTGATTTTTCATCCTAAAAAAGAATGTGTCCACCAGTACCAACATTTTTTGTTCATGATTTTCCCCCCAAAAATGCAAACGTATGGAGTTATACGTTGCTAAAATAAAGCAGAGGAGTGGTCCGGTTGTAAATAGCGCTATCTCTACAGCAATAAGGATAAAGACTCGTTAAACAGGATTTGGCCTGACCCTCCACTCTATAGCTCGGAGCTGATACAGCATTGCACGGCCAGTGGTGGATCATTTTTCATCTTCAAATCTGCTTTGGCATGCTCAGGAGTGTGCTCAGGAGTGTGTCTGTGCTGGAGGCTGGGGATGGGAGGAGGAGGATGGTTTGGTTGGAAGGGGCATGGCACACAGACAAAACACAGTGGGCTGGGCACATGGGGCTGGACAGTCGGCTCGGGAGGGACGGCCTGCTGCGATTGGTCCATCTCAACGCTGATGGCAACTTATGATAGGCTAGGTAGTGACTGTTAAAGCAATAGTTCACCGCTTTTACATGCATACATATGTTCTAACCTGGGTTTAGATGAGGCGATGCGTGGCTGTCTGGTCTTTGTGCGTGCTCTCAGTCCCGTAAGACGACCAAAGACGCTGTTAGCATTTTGCCTCTACAGTATAGTCCCATGACAGGTACTATATTTTAAGGCGGAATAACACCACTTCGACCTCCGCGCAGAATTAAGACCCGCGCTCTTCGAAAGTCCACAACAATCTCTTTTGTCTTCTCCACATTTAGAGAGAGATTGTTCTGTGTGCACCACATGGCCAGACTGCTCACCTCACTCCTGTAGTTTGTCTCGTCTCTGTACGTATATGTATGCATGTAAAAGCAGTGAACTATTCCTTTAACTATGTTAGAGTGCTTTGGGTGCCTAATGTAGCTGAAAAGCACTATATAAGTTGAGACCATTTACCATTTATGCACTGAAAAAATGCACCTTTAAAATTAGATAAGAAAACCCCAATATCATGTTTCTTTTAGTTCAAAAACACTCCCACTGGCAAAGTCTTTGTTCAAAATATCTGGAGACTTTAGTCATTTGTTATTAGTCAACTCTTTTAGTCTAATTTCAGTCAGCAATAATATTGCTTTCACTAAAATGATGAAATTGCTGTTGTTATTTTTCATAGATCTATGAGTCAGAAATATAAATAACCTTAATAACATTGACCTGCTCCCAACCCCAGTTCTTAACCATAAACTTAGCCTGAACCTGACCTTTTTTGACTTTTATTCAATAAAATGATGCCTTATTTCCATAGTTAGAATGCCCTGCTCTCTGTACTGTAGAGGCCTGTCAGACTGTCCCTCCTGAGCTGACTATCCAGCACTAACCCTGGGCGATGTGAGGGGGGTCTGTGCTCCATCTCCTGTGGTTTCCATTGGTGCGACCGTGACAACACAAGGCTGGGTCTTCCCTCACTGCTCAGCTGAGCAATCAGGTCACCTCATCTTGACAGGCACAAAAACACGTGCACGCCTACATACACATGCTAAGTGTTGGTGCGCGTGCACGAGGAGACACGCCGCTCGTACAGCCCGCAGCTGTTGCCAATGATGTCAGTCCTGATTTGGCCAAACTAGTCTTTTGTTTCACTGTATGGGCCGAGAGCAGCAGAAGGCTTCGTTCAGCAACGCAAAACACGAGTTTGTGTTTAATGCTCGGTAAAGAGGCCAGTTACCATAACTGAACATAACCCAACAAGCACACATCGGCCACGCAAACTGACAATCACATTGTTTCTCTGTTGTGTCACACCACGTGATAGGGCGTGTTTACAACATTTATAACATTTGGGACATTTGCAATTTCTTATAGACACCATTTGTTATTTACAATAAAGTGGCACGGCAGCGCTTCACAGCTAGAAGGTCCTGGGTTCGATCCCCGGGCCGGACGGGGCCTTTCTGTGTGGAGTTTTCATGTTCTCTCTGTGTCTGAGTAGGTTTCCTCTGGGTGCTGGCCCCTACCACTATTATTATTATAGGTTTATTGATAGGAACAGAACAAAAAGCATTGTTACAACAACCAATGCCATGTCCATAAGCCATATATCTAACAGCTAATTCGCAGACCTGGTCGCCACTAAAACATGTACAAAAGATCAGGATGAATGAGAGTGTATTTGTGATTGCAATTGTGGGACAACGGATGGAAATTAGCCCAAGGCTACAATCCGGAGTGGTGTGTTTACATGCATGGTTCTCATGTGAGCTCATTAACATGCACTGTCCCAACCAAAGAAACAAACAACATGTTGATTTGTTGTGTTGTGTGGGTGAAGGGTGGGGGCAGTGATGGCGGGGGAGGAATGGGCAGGGAAGGGTGACAGTGGCTCAGACGGTAGAGCGGGTCATGTCCTGACCAGAAGGTTGATGTTTACAATCCCAGGTCCCGCAGGTGCATACTGTTGTGTCCTTGGTATTTGAGTGAGAGGCAGGTGCTGATCAGAGGGACAGATGGCACACTTCCAACTTACCTACCTACCTTAACTTACATAGAGTATGGAGGGAATGAATAATGCACAGAATTGAATTGAGTGTCTGGAAATGCTCTATATAAATCATATGCTTTTTTTGTCCATCTGACATAACATTCATAAATGTGTGTGTGAGTAAACATAAGACATAATAACAATGGGCCTCATTCATGAATATTTTATTCAGAAAAAGTTCTTAAGTAGAACTAAAGAAAAACTTAAGTCTGATTCACGAAGACAAAACTCTGACACTAAGAACACCACTCCCCTCTTTATCAGGACATTTACATTATATTGACTATGTAAACGAGCTTCAGCCCTCAGCTGTGAAAGTCTGGTTTACACTAACTATCTCTGCTCTATACCACCTCTGAGTGGTATAGAGCCACTGAGAATTGTTGAGTCCATTTTGACCATTTTGACTGTTCTCAGGATTTGTTCTCCCAGAAAGAACTCTTTCAGCTAAGAACACATTTTGTGAATGTCAAAAATGTTCTTAAGTCGGCCAAATAAGAACAAATTTGTGTGCACGTTTGTTTCATGAATGAGGCCCATTAGCAACAAAAGTAAAGTAAAATAAAAATATAAAACAGCTAAATACATTTTTTGCCAATACCACCTCCCTAAGAGTCTAAAAACAACACCTCATCAGATCCAAATGAACAGAAACATCATGAACGACGTCAATTTTTTATACTGTGCTCCGGCAAAAGACAGCGCAGTTTCTGATTGAATACATGAATGTAAATTGAATTCTAGCCTGTGAACAAAGGCTCTATCACGTTTAGCTGCGTGAATCCAACGAGGTCAGACAAACACGTTCATAACGAGGCATTAGCATGTTTATGAAGCTGCGCTCTCATTTAAAGCTGCCATTTGCTAATTAGAGCTAAAGACACAGAGCTTTGGCTGATGTCATTACATCTGCAACTGTGTCGTCATGGAGGACATTAGTATTCAAACAGCCACTTCACAGGCGATATCTGTGTCATGTCGAACATTCACCTGTAGCTTAGACCTCTACAAACATGTTGTGACTGATGTAATGCTTTAGTAATACTTCAGTGAACGATACAGATCATGAGAGTGTGCATGGTGTAATGGATCTTGAATTTTAAACATGGATATTTTGAAAATCCCTGAAAAGAACCAGGTTGGTACCGTTTGAGGAACCAGAAAATGTCTTGCTTTGTACATTATCGTAAGTGTTTGTAAAGTTATAAGGTCTTGTAATTTTAGTAGTTTACATTTAGTACAGGGATGCCCAAAGTCTTTTCCATGAAGGGCCAAAATAGGCTATGCAGGGCCAAAATTAGCAGGCGAAGGGCCAAATGCAATCCTGTTTTGCACGTTGAAAGACCAATTTCAAACAAATTTCTGATAATATCCTTTCGTTACTGTGCTGTAGAGTAGGACATGCTGGTTTGGTGTCAATCTATTCAGTGCACCAATTAATCAAAGTAGACACGAATCTGAGCACAGTCTCGAGGGCCAAATGAAACCCCTTAGAGGGCCAAGTTTGGCCTGCGGGCTCCACTTTGGGTACCCCTGATTTAGTAGTTTACCTGTAAAAATGCACATATTTTCTGTGAAAGTGAGGGGAAACACAATTTAAGGGGCTTGTATAATTTTAAAATAGAGTTGTACAGTTTACACACCTTTTTAATCTTTTGGCCATTTTTCATAGAACACAAAAATCTTTTACCCACTCATGGTTAGTGGTTGTGAGAAGCCTTTTATTGTCAAAGAAATGAGTTTACGCTTTTGAAACTGATCTAACGTTCACATGACCTTCAACAACTGCCAGGAGAATTGTTCAGGAGCAAAGAAAAACTCACTTCAGCTGAAACACAGGACTCTGACAATATTGATGTTTGTTTCAATATGTACACTTTTGATCGGGGGACATTTGGCTAGTCTCTAGTCAAAAAGCGTAAACAAACAGGTTTTTTGACAATAAATGGCTTTACGCAACCACTAACCATGAGTGAACCATGAAGTAACACACCCTAACATGCTGACAGGGTAGCAACTTTTGGCCACAACTGTATATTGTGGCTTCCTGCAACACGGACATTGCATCACCCACTATTGCGATACATTGTGCGGCCCTATTGTCTCCTCCAATCAACCCTCAATGCTCTACCATCAGTGTTGGGGAGAATACTTTGAAATTGTATTCAGTTACAGAATACTGAATACTTGTCTTAAAATGTATTTTGTAACGTATTCGGTAACTTTGCCCAATCGGTGTACTGTATTCTGAATACTTAGAATACTTTAACCTTGATTTGCTTTATATTTTTGTATAAATATGGTGAAAGATTAAAAATATGTAGCAGCACTTTTACGCCAACTGTTGTCTATCTCTTTTTTCTCTCTCCATCCTCTCTCTCCCTTTCTCTCTCCTCTCTCTCCTCTCTCTCCTCCCCCTTTCCTCTCTCTCCTCCCTCTCTCCTCTCTCTCCCCCCTCTCTCCCCTCTCTCCTCTCTCTCCTCCCTCTCTCCTCTCTCTCCTCCCTCTCTCCTCTCTCTCCTCCCTCTCTCCCTCTCTCCTCTCTCTCCTCTCTCCCTCCTCCCTCCCCCCCCCCTCTCTCCCCTCTCCCCTCACTCTCCCCTCTCCCCCCCCCTCCTCCCTCTCCCTCCTCTCCCCCTTCCCCCTCTCCCCCCCTCTCTCCTCTCTCTCCTCCCTCTCTCCTCCCTCTCTCCCTCTCTCCTCTCTCTCCTCCCTCTCTCTCCTCCCTCTCTCCTCCCTCTCTCTCCTCCCTCTCTCTCCTCTCTCTCTCCTCCCTCTCTCCTCTCTCTCTTCCCCCTCTCTCCTCCCTCTCCCCTCTCTCTCCTCTCTCTCTTCCCCCTCTCTCCTCCCTCTCTCCTCCCTCTCTCCTCTCTCCCTCTCTCCTTTCTCTCCTCCCCCCCTCCCTCTCTCCTCTCGCTCCCTCCTCCCTCTCCCCCCTCCCCCCCCTCTCCCCCCCCTCCCTCCCCCCTCTCTCTCCTCCCTCTCTCCTCCCTCTCTCCCCTCTCTCTCCTCTCTCTCCTCCCTCT
>OMNZ01092154.1:0-21739 GCA_900303255.1 Lesueurigobius sanzi
TGACTGTAACATGTAGGAAATTATAATTGACCGGAGTTTACGGATGGCTATGGCCAGGCTAGAATGGGTTAGAATGTTACATCAGTCTGCCCCAGAAGCTTATCACCACCAAGTATGGAGTGAATGACTAATGCACAAAATTGTAAAGTGATTTTGAGCATCTGGAAAATTATTATGGAATTATTATTATTATTATTATGAATATGTGACATCAGCACACAACAACAACAACAACAACAACAACAACAACAACAACAACAACAACAACAGTATGCACCAGTTGGATCTGGGATTTGAACAACTCACCGTTTGATTAATGTAAAATGCTCTAATGGGGTGCCCAAAGTGGGGCCTGCGGGCCAAATTTGGCATCTGGCCCTCAAGATGGAGCTTAGATTTGTAAGGAGTATCTAGTCAAAGTATTTGTGCATTGAATAGACACCAAAACAGCATTTCCTACTCAATAGCACAGTAACTAAAAAATACAGTTGTGGCCAAAAGTATACATTCCCTTTTAGGTTTACATACCCTTTTAATCTTTTGGCCATTTTTTCATGAATATGAATGATAACACAAACATCTTTTTCCCACTCATGGTTAGTGGTTGTGCAAAGCCAGTTATTGCCAAAGAACTGAGTTTACTCTTTTGAAATCATAATGAAACAGAAACTACTCAAATGTCCCTGATCTAAGGTTTACATGACCTTCAACAACTGCCAGGAAAATTGTTCAGGAGCAAAGAAAAACTCACTTCAGCTGAAATACAGGACTATTTGACAAAATTGGATTCTCTGAATGAACTTTTGATCAGGGGCATTCGGCTAGTTTCTCTAGTTGAAAAGCGTAAACAAACAGATTTTTTGACAATAAATGGCTTCACACAACCAATAACCATGAGTTTACATACCCAGGGCCTGTACACTTTTGGCCACAACTGTATTTACTCACAGATCGGTTTGTATTTGGTCTTACATGTAAAACAGAATAGTGTTCGGCCTTTCACCCGCTACTACTTTTCTATTTTGGCCCTCCGTGGAAAAAAACTGTGGGCACCCCTGTCTACCACCACTGTTGCTCCTTTTTGTTGGTCTTGTAGTGTAGTAGCCTGGCAAGCCAGACTATAGCATGAATTGTATAGCAAAAAATATTTTTGGCCATTAGGGTGCGTCTAGTTTAGCATTAATTTGGATTCAACCTGCCATTAAATCTAAATTTCTTGGAAACATTAGCAGTTTTTGTGGAAGTTGTACAAAAATGTTTCCTGTTGTAGCCAATTTGCCTTTGAATACTACAATTCTCTCCCCTCAGTTTGATTGAAAGTTAGAAAATCTTAACAATTGAAATATGGCAAGAATCTTTGTTTGTGGCATTAAAAATATATCTTTATATTTGTGGAGAGAACATAGCTTTTTGTCTCTATAAAAAGTTATTAATTCAGTCTCAAATTGTATGAAAGCATGTATGCTGCGAAATATCCTCTTCCTTTGCAACATAGGGCTATTTTTCAAAGATTTTAATATCATCCCCACACTCTATCTATCTTCAGGGAACATTTCAGTACATGATGTCATCTATTTGCGCCCATTAATTTTGGAATTTGTAAAAAGAACAACCACTAATCTTAAAATTGCCCCGTAGACAGCCCGAAGACAGATCTCCTTTTGTATTAAATTACACCGACGCTAACAGTAAACTACATAATGTCAGGTCAAATAAGTTGAAAGAGCCATGTGTAGAGAACAGATTTGGCGCAGATGTCCAATAAATCACCTTTGGGGTGCTGATAACACGCGCGCATATTTGGCAACGCCGACTGAGTTTTGGATGTTTTGGATGACTCGCGTGAGCTCCGAAATGTCTGACCTCCGAGCGGCTGTGCAGGGGGTCACATCATGGAAACGCGAAACATATGAAGTCACTGTCTCCCAAGTCTGTAATTTCTGACTTTATTAACCTGATTCGAAAATACCTCAGTGTTAAACTATGAACAAATGGGCTGGTTCACCTCCTGGGCATGAATGGGAGACGTCGGGGAGCGAGTTGGCGTGCGGTTAATGTGGCACAGGGCTGATGCCAGCTCAGAGGAATGTACCACTAGGTCTGAATGGCATTAACATCTGCCATTAGTGCACGCTGAGATGTTTTTCAGCTCTTTCTCCTTGGACTAGGGTGACCAGATTTTTCACATTAAAACCTGGGACAAAAATTAGATTTTTAATTTTTTTTCTCTTTTTTTTCATCATTTTACTCAAATTTTTTTCAGCATTTTTCTCGTTTAAATTTTTTTTTTTTAATATATATATTTTTTTTTTTGCAGGATTTTTAAAAATAATTTTTCTCACAATTTAATTTGTTTTTCAAAATTTTTGTCATTTTTTTGGTTATTTTTCTTCCTTTTTTTGTAATTTTTTCATAGTTTTTCTCACATTTTTATTGCTATTTTTTCGTCATTTTTCCTGTGTTTTCTTATTTTTTGGTAATTTTTCTTTCTGCATTTTTTTTGTCAAATTTTTTGTCGGGGTCAAAAGTCATAAAGTATCAAGTAAATATGCTGCTTTGGACATGGTGAAAACTGGGACAACTGGGACAGAGGTTGTGTAAAACTGGGACAAATGAATGGTTTCAGATAAATTCACAGGGACATGGGACAGAGGGCTCAAAACTGGGACTGTCCCGGGTAAACTGGGACTGTCCCGGGTAAAATGGGACTGTCCCGGGTAAAATGGGACTGTCCCGGGTAAACTGGGACGTCTGGTCACCCTACCTTGGACAGCACTTGGAAATGTATGTATGGTGCATTCTGGAAGAGCTTTATGAAGTCAAATTTCCTCAGACTGGCTTCATATGCTTCAGCACATGTCCTAGTAGTACCTCATAAAACATAGCAGGGTCGTTTTATCTGTCAATATTATCTTTAATATAGTGCATGTGTTATTTCATGCAATTGCCAATATTATTATTAAGTCTTCTTATGTATGTGCGACTAGTATATGCTGCCCTCTATTGGAAGGTGACGCTCACTGTGTTACTTCTCTTTTCCAGTATGTTTTTCACATAGAATAGTGATTCTTAAACTGTGGTACAAGTCCCACACATGGTACTTCTTCATTTACATTTAGACAAATATTTTATAGTTTGAGAACCAAAAAATAATAATTGGCCTACAGAGAAAGAATTCTTGTTTACTTTGCAATGCTTCCATTTAGCCTCGGAAACTCAGGTAAAATCTAGTCCCAACAGCTGTCAGAGCTAAAGTCCCTTTTGTTTCGCATGTATTAATCCATGTGCTTCTGGTGCTTGCTTATATCATCAAGCCTTCAAAGTAATATGCAACAATATAAAACTGGAAAGGCCATTTTCATAATATCTTTCCATTTATTCAACTACAGTAAATATATTAATATGTTTGGTGCTGACTACTGATCTATGAAGTCCCAGTAACCATCATGGAGGGCTTTGAGTGCCAGCCAGCATCTGCGCAGGTGGCTGTGTTTGCCATACCTAAGCAGCATCGCCCTGTATGGACACACTAACAAGCAGCAGCTTCCCATCACTGGCCTGACCAGTGAGTCACTAGAACCAGGCAGATGTTGCTTTACAAGAGACACCAGAGTCTCTTCCACAGGCATTACGGTCAGAACTGGGAGGAAGTGGCAGGCGCAAGAGGCATTCGACCAGGCAGAAGCCAGGCTGAGACATGGCATCTTCGTAGGTTCGGTAACAGTTGGTCGAGCTGGTCTTGGTAGCTACACAAAACCATGCTACGACAAAGCCCAGGGGCGAGAGAGACGTCAGATGGTGCAGGAAGAAATCTGTGCAGAGGAGGCAAAAAGCAAAGCAGGACAGTGGCCATGCGCCAGCGAGGAGCCTGGACTATGCAGATCACCTGGACAGAACTTTGGAAGTCTGAACCCACAAGACTCAAGTTCCTGGTCCAGTCAGTGTACGACGTCCTCCCAAGTCCAGTTAACCTCCATTTGACCTGGGGCCGTCCCTGATGAGTGAAGTGCTGGGTCTATTTTGAAGACCACAGTCACGCCTGTTAGGAGGCTTCTGCATGCGGATTAACCAATGAGGGATCAGAGATACAGTGGGAGAAAACAAAAAGTGTTTGGGAAAATGATGTGGGTGTTAATTTTTCAGATGAGGAGTGGAAATCTTGTTTGATCCGTATACAAACTCCCCCTATTTGCATCCACTATGGTTTAATCCAGGTTAAAGTGCTCCATCGCCTTCATTATACAAAAGAGAGATTATCAAGAACTTTCCTTGGAATAGATCCAGCCTGCCCTAGATGCAGTCATAGTGGCCTCTTAAGGCCACATGCTCTGGTCCTGTCCCGGTCTGGACTTGGGGAAGTATTTTTCAGGCATTGTCTCACATTTGTGGTCAAGATCTAGCCCCTTTTAGAATAGTTATTTTTGGAATAATAACAGAGCAGTCAGACTCCTGAGCAAACGCTGATGCATTCAGCACTTTACTCGCTCGAAGACTACTTTCATTGGAAATCAGACAAGGCCCCATCATACCTTTGGAAAAGCCATCGCAACAGAAATATTACCTGGAAGCCCTTTGTAGAATATAGAAAACTTTGCTTGACATTTAACCAAATATTTATTACTTTTGGAACGTATTGCCAATTTAAGAGCCTTCTCAATACAATTTGACACTGTTCGATACGATTCAATAACAAAACATGGACCTAATGCTCATTAGTTAATCGTGAACATCCACTTACTCAAATTTAAAAAGAACATAAAGTACATTTTGGCTAAATGCTGCAACATAAGGTGTTCAGTGTAACTGATCTCAAGGTTCACAAAACAAAATCTTTTACATCTTTCCATGATTTTTTCCCCAGTCTTTCTGCCGTCTAACACCTGGGGGAAGAACGATACTAAGAGCCACGATATCGATACCGTATCTTTTTAAATTACATTGATATGTATCTAGGTATTGATACTTTGAGCACACCCCTAGTCCTACATACAGTACCTCACGTGCTACCACAGTTTGAGAAAAAACGTCCACATACACCTTCAGGTCTGAGTCTAAGCATTTTCTTTGTCTCTGTTCCCAGGTGTAGACTCTGGCTTCGTCACCCTGCCCCGCCTGTCCCGCTCGGAGCGTCAGCAGCCCTCCATCTCCCTCCCCACCTCCTCGCGCCCCCTGGACCTCCACCGCGGCTCTCTCACCGACCCCGGCGAGGCCCTCCTGCCCGCCGCCCGCTCCTCCTCCACCTCGGCCGCCTTCCTCGCTTCCGAGCCCAAGTGCACCGCTTTCTCCGACTCCTTGCCGTCGCTCACCTCGCTCGACTTCACCTTTGACCTGGGGCCGTCCCTGATGAGCGAAGTGCTGGGTCTCATCGACGGCGGCCACTTCGAGGAGCACGCCCATGCCTGGGAGGACGGGTCGGCGTGCGGACTGACCAACGAGGGCTCAGAGATGGACTCGGCGACTATTTCCTACGTGGATTCCTTGCTGAGGGAGGACTGCGGCGGCGGGAAGAGCCCGCACTGGGAAGAGGAAGAAGCGAATGACGTCAGTGTGTTTGCGGTTAAAATGCCCGACCTGGTGATGGGCTCTCAGGAAAGGGTTAAGGTAGCGGTAGGGATGGAGAGCGAGAGGTTCCAGAGCGCTACCGATGTGCTGGCACGTCATTACGGAGTCACTAGCGGCGTAAAGGGACACAAGATGGACGCTCACTCAGATATGTACATCAAGAAGAAAATATCTTACTCTTACATTGATGACGATGACGAAATAAAAGTCTAAGTGGAATGAAAGAGACATTTTGGACACTTAAGAACACATGTTATGATTTTTCGCTAATTGCAAGGCTGCTTTCTGGCTGTGTTGAAGGGATGGCAATGAAAAATGCAACACTAATCTGAAATTCTTATGAATAAGTAGAACTTTTGTACATCGGGGAACAATAACTAACAAGCCTATGCAATGACAATTCAAGACACTGTCTGAATGTATCAGAAATATTGCTGAAAACTTTATGCAAAAGCCACACTGCGGAACATTACATATATTATGTTATATGTTGCTACGTCACAAGAGCAGCAACTTTTAGAAAACCTTGATATAAATACAAACATACCAGCAATGTATTTTAATGTCTACCTCTCTACATATCCATGGAGAAGAGCTAGTGATGTCCCGCGCCCAGTAAAATTATGAGTCTGAGAAGAGGCGAGCTTGCCCACAGTGAAGAGGCATGGTTTTTTTTGTTATTTTTCACCAATAAAACATCTATGATGAAATGAAATCTTGTATGGTCAAATGTTACGCAGTGTGGCTTTAAGTCAGGACACCCATTTGTCAATTCACAGAAACAGAAAAAACTTGCTGTATCGTTTGTCCACATTTCACTCAGGATTGCACAAAAAGGGAGCAATTTCACTATAAATATTTGCAAGAAGACATTTTCTGTTGGACACTAAAGCCTCTAGCTGTTAATACAATGCTGCAGATTACTTTATAAATACTCTGAGCACCTTGTATGAAAATGAAGTCTGACTCCTGTATTGCTTTTATAGAAGATTTCCCATATATGTTTTATACAACTTACTGTACGTGAAGATATACCCAGCCTTTTGTATGTTTGTAATGACGACCACCGGCAGCAAATTGTGTGAATCACCTCTTCGTGCTGCAGACAATAGCAATGATGTACTTACAATGATATAAATGAACAATAAAGCTATTTTTAATTATGATAGGTATGGTTTTATATACAAATTTGTCATTTCTAGTGTGCATATCCATAAACAGAGGTGGGATAATGTTAGTTATAAATAAAAGTAGTCATCCCAATAATTGCTCTAGAAAGAGAAAGGTGTTGTATACACCACTACTATCAGCAACTCTTTGAACGTAAACATTTAATTAATTAATTAATTAATTAATATTTTAGTAGTGACGTAACTGCCAAGCAATTTTTGTCAAAATTTAAAATGTGCAATTAAAAGACCAGAGAAAAATATGACATTGATGTAATTTAGTGACGGCTGCTGGTCTTTGGAGGGGGAGGGGTATTTATTTATTTATTATTTATTTATTTATTTATTTATGTATGTATGTTCCCAAAACCAGGAGAAACGCAGCGCAAATGTAATTTTTAATGTATTTTACTATATTATTATTGAGTGTCTTTATATGAAATAGCACGACAAAACCCGCAGACAGTTTTTTTACCCACTTGCGGAAAGTTCTGCGGGAATACCATGGACCTGGCAACCTGCAGCACACTGTAGATATCGCTCCCACAGCCCTCTCTCTTGCCTTGTATCACAGAGTGTGGGAAAAGTCAAAGTCTGGTAGACTCTATATCAGGAGTCTTACTTTATTGTATCAAATCTAGTAGGATGTTTTATTTGTTTTATTTGAAAAAAACAAACAAACAAAAAAACAGCAGCAGCTCTCTCTGACTGTGCGTCCCAGGGTTGCCAGGTCTCAACAGCCAAAACCCAAGCAAGAGCATCTTCAAAACTGCCCCAAAACTGCGGACTATACAGTGCTCAAAGTTTACATACCCTGGCAGAATGTCAGGGTAAACAATGATGTGCTTAGACAATTTGTCATATCTGGTGTGCATATTTGTAAGCAAAGGTGGGATGTTATAAGTAAAAGTAGTCATCCTGATAATTGCTCTAGTAAGAGGAGATACTATGTATAGGGTTTGAACGTAAAAGTATAATTACAATAAACAGACCAAAAATATAAACAAAAGAAATATTTCCAATAAGAAAAATGCAGTGGTTCCCAAAATGGGGTCCAAGGCCCAATGGGGGGGCTGAGAGGCACCGCAGGAGGCCCCCAAAGCTGGTCTACAAAACAAGTAAACTGACAAGAATTGAGTTTGAAAAGAAATCTGTATGTATTTGTTACATTTTACCACTTTACCGCTATTATTTATTTTAGATGTATTTTTAAGCTGTAAAACATGACAAATCCTTTTGAAAACAGTGCACCACCAATGAAAACATTATAATTCTTGGGGATCACCGTTGGAACGATCAGGGGGGCACAATGTTCCAGACCTTTGGAATGATAATGGATAAAAAATATGGAATTTTGTCATTTAAAGATTTACTCACATGGGAAAAGCAAATAAAATTCCTCAAGTGGAAGTAAAAGTACTGTGTGATAAAGCTAAAATGTTACTCAAATAAATGTGCGAGTAAATGTAAGTAACTACTACCCATCTCTGTTTGTATAACAGTAACAAATCTCTGTGATGAATTGTCTTGTTATTACTCAACTAGGAAGTGTAGCCCATTAATAAATACATGACTCATAAAAGAAAAATTACATTTGGCTGCGACTTTTGACAAATGATAAACATGACAAAAACAGACTTATGTAACTTGTGACGGTGGGGGAAGTGGGGGAGGGCAGTTTGGAGCTTTCAGTCCGGGCTTTTTGGGTGGTGGTTTTTTCAGATTTGTCGGCTGAGATCGAGGCGGTGGGGTAGGCCGAGTTTGAGCGTTCGGCGTGGGGTGAACAGGGGCGATGGCGGGTGTAGCGGCTGGTGCAGTGGAAGCCTGGACTCTGGGGGCCACCGGTGCTCTCGGTTTGGAGAAATGAGCGACAGCATGCTCATTCTGCTGGTTGGTTTTGGACATGAAAGATCGTCTGGCTGTGGAATAGAAGACATACAGTATTACACTTTAGAGTTGTGCAACCATAGGGGGGGGGGCAATGCTAAGACGCATATAGCTGCTTGAACATTAGTGCACCAAAGGAAACGGGGTGTTACAATAGCATATGTGATGACGCATGGGCTTACAGATCTATATTTTGGACAGTGGTGAGAGACTTCCTGTTTCCTGTGAGCTTCCTGGTTTCGCCATGCTCATACTCTCTCTTTATGGCTCCAATGGCAACTACTTTGACAGGGGAAAGGCTAATAACTAAGTTTGTACATGAGTCATTATGCAACACAAAAAATGCATTCGAACAATATGTAAAGATAGGCAAGAAAGGAAAGATTTAAAGATCCTAAGATAAAGATAAAGTTAGCATAATATTGGCCCTTTGATAAATCTCTGGACATTCTCACAGTGACATGTACATTATAGTTTGGCTGTAGACCTCACATGTGTTATGGTTGATCGCAATAACAAGCCTGACATTTGCCTCATAGGACTTGAATCTGTATTTTAATGTAATCCTATCTGCGCAGCGCCAGGAAACTCCCCAGAAACGATGACTCCACATAGAAGGAAGTACAACAAGAAACATCCCTAGTGGGCTATAACGTGTATTGAAAATAAATCATCATGACAAATCACAACATGTGCAGCATACATTTAGCTAGGCCTGACTGACCTGTAATAAAGATTCAGCTGGAAAAAGGTTGGAAAACAGAAGAACCTTTAGTCAATTCACTCTAGGTCCCAAGTGGTCTTAAAACGGACACAGTGACAATGGACTAACATTCTGGTGGTGCATTGTGATATCTATCAAACCACTTTGTAATCCAAACACACACATAGACAGTGCCTTAACTGTGTTTTCCCTCTGACTGATTCAAAATGTTTTAAATTAGTTGGCTGATATCAACAGTGCCATAAAATTAGGATATTTTAAATGTGCATCAGAATTAAAATATAAAGGACAAAGAGAACAACCCTGCCTCGTCCCCCAAACATTTGTATCCGCTGTTATTTAAAGGGACTCAACGGAGTTTGATCATTTTCATACTTGTGACTGCCGCCTCTGGCTGTCCGCGTAACTGCAGTCTCCATGTTAAGCTGGTGAATGACTGCTGAATTGGCCCGAACACGCAACTTTCTAGTGACGGTGCAGGCTTATAGCAGCAATTGAGTGATAACAGCTTTAAACTACACTTTCACTCCTATCCATCAGAGGCATTTTGTATGCTCTGAATTTAGGATAGCAAGAGAGAAAGTTCCACAGAACTCGGACTTGCTAGTGGCCCACTGGTACAGTGTGGCTGCTTGGCAAATATAGAAACTCTACCTCTTTGTGTATCGCATACACCCTTGTCCAATAAAGAAGTGAAACAACAAATGTCACAAAAAACCTGAGAAAACGCTTTTTTTGTTGCTGTAAAACCTTATAACTAATTATGGCAGCCATGTTTTAGTTTTTTTTTTTTTTTATAATTGAACCTGCCGTACTTACTTACTATAAAAGTTCTAGGTGCAGTATTGGGCAAGTTACTTTAAAATCGTAATACTTTATATATTACTAATTACAGCTTTAAAAATGTATTATGTGTGTATTACATATTACCGTCTCAAAAATGTAACTGAGATACACTACTTTAAATTACTTTTGAGTTTCTTGGCAAAATATAAACTGAAAATTGTGAGAATAATGCATGGTCCAAAGGTGTAGTCAAAGATTATCTCTTTAGTCGTCCCCATTCTCTCATATTTTGTTTTCACGACGTTATCTACAGATCTTCTACACCAGTATCCAACTTGATTTGGTTTGCCACATTTTATTTGGGGGGAGTTTTGACATATACCATGGCAATATATTTCTGCAACTTGTTACTTTTTTATACGTTACCCCCAACACTGTCTCTTACCTACAATTCCCACTTACTTCTGTCAGTCTACCCCAGGGGAAACTGTGGCTACAATAGTAGCTTACCACCATCAGCATGGAGTGAATGAGCCCCCTCCCTTTCATGTGTGAAGCGCTTTGAGTGTGACTATGTCATATGAAATGCGCTATACAAATAACATTCCCTTTCACTTACGTTTATACGGTGATGTAATCTTCACGAATGCGCTGGGTGACTGTGGAGCTGCCTCAAGGATTGGTTCGAGCTGCCCCTGGTCAGAGCACTGTTTCTGGGTGGGACTTTTGTTTGGTGCCGCCGTTTTGAGAGGAGGAGGAGAGACCTGGGCAGGAGTGAAGGAGCTCGTCGAGGATGGAGGAGTGGAGGTCGGAACGGGACTAGGGTTCAGGGAAGGTGTACTGATGGGGGCGGTGTTCTGGGGAGGCGGTTGCGCTGCCGTCTCTTGTGCCGGACCGGCCCATGTGGATGTGCCGCTACGACTAACCGAACCGGATTTGGTGAGGAAGAAGCCCATACTGTCCTGGGACGCAGTGCTGGGAAACAATACAAGGTTGGAGGTTATCTACTGTATTTGGGTGGTTAATTGATCTAAAATGATTATGTAAATTGAGTCACCTGTTTGTTTTCGAAAGAGAGGTGTGGTAGGAGGAAGAGGACGATGCTGTAGAGGCTGAGGAGAAGGTTCTACTCAGTTTCTCTTTTTCTGGGATCATAGATGGAGGAGGAAGGGACACTTCAGGACACTCTGGGACGTCTATAATCTCAAAGGAAACAGCTGAAAAAAATTCATTATTTTAGTGAAGATTACAAAAACATGCAAAATAGAACTGCTAGCCTTATAGCATTGTAAACTGTATTTTTAGGTTTTGGAGAAAGCCACGTTACAGAAATCCACAGGTTCAATACATCGTCACAACAAGTCCTAAACAGCTTCCACACTAGCCTGGCCTTAGCCATCCGTAAACTCCGGTCAATTATCATTTTCCCTACATGTACGTCTGGGTCTGATCTCAGTGGCTGCGTTAACATCGGTTGAATTGCGTCGGACCATTCAGCGAGCGGGGGAGGCGGGTGTTGTAGGCCAGGTTAGCGAGTGGGTAAAATCAGATCCAATCATTTCAAACTTTAAAAGGAGTTGACACCTCCCACCTGAAAACGGAGATCAATTGTGTAGGGCCAGACCCTCTGTACGAAATGAGTACGAGGGGATGGTAAGACCAGGCTACTTCCACACACAATCAGCTAACAGAATCTTCTAGTGACTGTTTCTAAGTTCTAGGGCACGATGAATCTGACTGTAATGTACCTTCAGGAAAGAGCTCAGCGCTGTACTGAATGAGGGGCTCGACCACTGTGACCACTTGGACTGAAGAAGCTGATGCCATGTCGAAGAGAGCTGCTTCCCTAAATAACAGACAGACACAATAAGTTCACAATAATGAACAGGCAGGATGAATAAAAGTAGTCTATCTATTATATATGAGCATTTAAATGCATCACTGCACAGTGCACAGGCTTAAAAATGAGCCCGATCTGAAATACAGTAGGTATATGATAAAAGTGACCCTATTCTGTTCTGCTTAGCATACATTCAAGTTATACCAAAAGTATTACAAAAAGCCTGAATAATGTTTAATACATAAGATTTCAAAAGAAACGGCTGGCATACCCTTCAGCCTGAGGCCACAGAAGGTTAGGTCCCAAGACAATAGCGATGTTACTAGGTGTCATTTTGTTTACTGCTTGCTGCTCTGACAGTAGAGACAGGAATTGCACCAAGTACCTAGAACATACAAAAAGACCAAAATTTAAATAAAAAGCTTCAGCACTACCACTATACCACTAAAAAGTAATGTACTATGTAATGTTGGCACCAGCCAAAAAATGCATAATAAATAAATACAATAAATACAAAATCGGAGACCAAGAACAGACATTTCATCTTGAAAGGCAAGTTATAGTAATAACAATAGAATAGAGAACAGGCTGAATAGGTGTACGGTGCTAACGTGACACATGGATGGTTATTCAGCTACACGAAGCATAAACAACCAACTGAATAGATCTCAGGTATGTTAATATAGCAAAAATGTTGCAGGACCAGCCAAACTTTAAGAAGAAGTGCGACTTATAGTCCAGATATTATAGTCCAGGATGAATGATGTCTGTGTGCATGAATGGTGGTGGTTGGAGGGTCCGTTGGCGCAGATGGGTGCAGCCACAGCCATGCATCTGTCAGTCTGTCCCAATAGGAGCGCTCATCACCTCAGTGTAAGGGGTGAATGTAATATTGTCCCATGAAAGCACTTTGTGGCCTTGTCTGTGAAAGGCGCTATATAAATAAAGCACTTATTATTATTATTCCACCGCTACTTAAATAAATTGATTGATTTGAACCTATTTACTGGTTGAAATGTTATGCAGTATGGCTTTAAAAAGAAATAGACAAAAACCTGAGATTGTTGTAGTTTTCCGATGGCAATTTTTTTAGCAATTCTCTAAATTGCTTCAATTTCTCTGTCAGGTCTTTTTCTCTGTGTAGAAAAAAGAACATAAAAATGAGTGCAAAATAATAATAGAAAGACATCAAAAACAGGAAAGGGATACGGTGCACACCCTGCCGCTTTGAACCAGTCATTGCAGAGTTCAAAAGTCATGAGGGGTTCAGGAAGTTCACGCAGGTATGACTTCAAAGCTCCTGCCAAGACATGTCCATATCTTGTTACAATCACAGAGCTAAACAGTCTGCTGTGCTAATTCAAAAGCGTACAGGAAATAGCGTGTTCTATGTCAAAATATAGAGAAGAGGAAGTGGGTTTTTACCGGCTACAGCGTGAGGGTCCATGCTAAACTCGCTATGGTCCACTGTTCCTTGGTCTAGACAGGTTTTGAGCCTTTTCACGAATGAGGCTGCGGCTGTCAGGCGAAAAAGACCCTAAGAATAAAGGACAGAGATTTAGATTGGTGAACAGTTCTTTCCCATGTTATGCAGAAATCAGATACCGAAAATGTCCGAATTATTAGGTTTTACCTCTTTAAAACATCTACACCCAGGCACATATAGAGACTGTACCTTTCTGGATTATGTGAAAGGTTCTCAAACTGTGTACACGGGTGTTGCTTGGGCCTCTTTAGGTGGTACTCAACAGTTTTAGAGTTTATTTGAATTAGAGATTATTTCATTCATGCTTTAATGCTAAGCTTTTTTTTTGTTTTGGACATAGTTTACACCTAGTTTAGACATAATTTAGCCCAATTTAGCTTTGCAGGTTTATTTTAGAACCAGATTAGTCCTGACTTGATCTTGACCTAGATCTTGTTAGAAGGTCATACTGTATTTCATGAGTGGGTATTTTATGAGGAGGTGGTACTGTTCCACTTAACTTTCCCACAGAACATTTATGTAAACAGCTATGATTGAGAACAATCAATGGGTCTGACGCTGCATTTTTTTAAAAATATTTCTTTTTACTTTTAATATGCATATTGCATTATGTAATCAGCATCAAATTTTGACAACAGAAAATCAATTTGTATGATTTGGGTCTGGTGCTGCTACATAATAAAATGGAGGTCTGAAACCACCTAGATGCAGAAGGTATATACGTATTTTGTAATTTGTGCTGTACCTCCTCCTTCATGCCTGTGCGGAGCAGCATGTGGATGCACTCCTGAACGGGGACAGCGATTTCTCTTTGGCTCTGCGTCAGATGAGACAGCAGAGGCTCTCCGTAAACTTTCTGCTTGGAGAGAGAGGGAGGCGATGACCCTGCAGAGTCATCAGAGCACATGACGGTTAGAGCCATGACTTACTGTCAAACTAAAATGTGTGGATGACCTGTACCTGTGTGGTGATTCTCTTTCAGCTCGCTGATGTTTTTGTCCAAAAACTCAAATGACTTTCTGTAGTATTCAGCCTGAAGTTCCAGTAGCTATTGAAGAGCAGAATATCAAATGAAGCTGTGTATAAGAACATAAGCACATGGTTCATTTGAAAGAACCTCCAGAGTTCAGGCAGAGCTTTAACTACTGGAGCCTGCACTAGCTCTAGGCTTAATTTGGTGCAGAAGCTGGCATTGTGGGAGTAGGAGAAAGTTCTGCCACTAGCCCATGTGGATACTTACCTGATTCTGATGTTTGCTGTTTTTTTCACATAAAAAGTTATTTAATGCACCTTTGAGTAACATTAAGCTCAAGGACTTAATCAAGTTAATTGGTTTCAGATTCATGGTTATAAGGTGTGATCTTCTAAAAATAAACTTTTGTGGAATGCACTTCACCAAATGAATTGACCTTAAACGAATGAAAAACTAAAACTACAACCAATAAAGAATGTATTTAACCATGTCTATAGAGTGAAATAACAAAAATATACTTAACAGGTTCACACCAATTAGGTTGTTATCCATATCGTACCTTTTTTCATAAGTCTGTATTTTGGGGGCAATTTAAGCTTTCCAACAAGGTATAACATGACCTGTTCATACAGTTGTGCTCATAAGTTTTCATACCCTTTTAGTCTTTTGGCCATTTTTCATAGAATATGAATGATAACAGTAAAATCTTTTTATCCCCTCATGGTTCTGTGAAGCCATTTATTGTCAAAGAACTGAGATCACTCTTTTGAAATCATAATGAAACAGAAACTACTCAGAGGTCCCTGATCTAACGTTGACATGACCTTCAACAACTGCCAGGAAAATTGTTCAGGAGCAAAGAAAAACTCACTTCAGCTGAAATACAGGACTCTCTGAAAAAATGTTTTATTTTAAGATGCACAATGTGTAAAGTTTTGATCAGGGACATTTGGCTAGTTTCGAATTGAAAAGCGTAAACAGGTTTTTTGACAATAACATGCAACCACTAACCATGAGTGAAATAAAGGTTTTTGTGTTCTCATTCATATTCTATGAAATGCATAAGTTTACATCCCCTGATATTCTGCCAGGGGATTTTTTTTTATTTTATTTTTTTACACTTTTTACAATGAAACGTCTCCTCGTAGTCAAAATGAGATAAAAGATCAATTTACTTGAAATAAGATGTTTTTTTTTTCTTAAAGGTAAAGCATAAAGGTAACATTTTAGATTTAAATCTCATATTTGTCTGCCTTTAGTCAACATCTCTATTAGGGCTGTGCTCAATATATCATATCAGCAATATATCGTTACGGAGCACTTTTGTTTATTTAGTTGGGACAGAGCGTGTTAATGAACACACATGAGACACATGCATGACACACTGGAGAGAGACACCACTCCGGATTGTAGCCTTGGGCTAATTTCCATCCGTTGTCCCACACTCATTCATTCTGATCTATTGTACATGTTTTAGTGGTAGGAGAAACCGGAGCACCCAGAGGAAACCTAGGAGAACATGCAAACCGAGGAGAACATGCAAACTCCACACAGAAAAGCCCTGTCCTGGCCCAGGATCGAACCCAGGACCTTCTGTAGCTGTGAAGTACGAGCGCTAACCATTGTGCTACCGTGCCACCCGACTTGACCATATGTGTATCGTATCAAGGCACCTGTATCGTGATACCCCATGGTTTATTCAGAACGTATCACAACACACACTAACTACCTCAATAGCAGGTTTACCTTAATGAGCATATTCATAAAAACTTCTATTTAGTGATTCAGATTCAGATTCAAGATTGATTGTCATTGTCACAGAAAACAACCAAATTATGTTTGGAGCATCAACACTGCGTAGTTTGATGTAAAAGTGCAACAGGTGTATAATGCAAAAAGACCCCGTAAGTAACCCAGGGCATCATTTAGCCCATTATGACATCAGTGCACGCGTAAGATCATTTTTCTTTACGTTTCTTTGGAATATGTATTGTATTATGGACACTGTATAAGGATAAACTTGTATTGGGATGCGTATCGTATTGGCAATACCCAGCCCTAATCTCCATGGACATGAGCTGGAGACGTCCCCGCTCCCAGTAAAGTTACAAGTCAGGTCTTAGGACAGGAGCTGCTCACAGCAAGGACATGTTTGTTTATTCATTTTTAAGGTATTTTTTAACAAAAATAAATATCTGTAATAATATAAATGCTTGTATTTTATTCTAATTGCTGGGTGAAATGTTGCGCGTTGTACCTTTAAGTGCAAAATACTTACACAGGCAGATTTTTTGTACTTTTAAAGTCAAAATTTCCAAATACATATATTTAAACTTATATACTCTTATAAACTCCATATCTGAGGAGACAGACAGCTCATGTTTGTGAAATACTAGAAACATTCTACATACCCCACCTTCAACGGGAAGCAGAGCCTTGTTCACTCACTCTAATAAAGTAGTTTGCGTAGTCCTCTTCTTTAGTGGCAAAGTGATATAGATCTGCAGAGTACTGGTCCTAAACAGCAGAACGGTGAGGTCAGAGGTGCTGCGTGCTCCATATTACCCACATGCTTGACAGCTGTACCTTGATGCACTCCAGTCTCTTCCAGGCCTCCTCCACTTCCTCCCTCAGGCCGTCCTGCTTGGCCTGGGCCCCGGTGCTCGTCTGGCTCCTGTGAACGTATATACTGTATGCTCAGACACTGCTGAGAATGAACCACGATTAAAAGAGTCTCAGAGTATGAGGGATGTGGAGATGGATGGGTGATTGAGCTGCATTGTTCGATGTCCTATGTGGTGTGAGCACTGCCCAGTGGATGGGGGGTGGAGGAATGTGATCTCATATTTTGTGCCGGTGCTCGATTGTAAAGAGGAAAAAATAGTAATATGTATGTATCGGTGGTTTCGCTGGGGATGGTTTTTCTCGGTCATTTTGAGGGACAGGGTTGTGGAGGATCTGTAGTGACCCATTTTTGTCCTTCATTGGTTGGTCTCTCATTGTGTACCTAGTGTATGTGGAGGGCGCTCATTGTGTACCTAGTGTATGTGGAGGGCAGGATGATTGGGTGCAGATCTCGGGGGGGAAGGGCAGCCTTCAGGGTTTTCTGTCGGCATTGTAATTTGACCTAATTATTGTCCTGTATTTTATTTATTTCTTTTTTTTTTTTCTTTTTTTTTCATCTATTTATTTGTTTTATTTTTCCTCGCATTGGGCGGGTTTTGGTTGTGAAGGAGTTGTGTTGGTATACCGAGAACTGTGATGTTTTGACAAGAAAAAAGGACTGAACATGATTCTCAACTTTAATGAAATTTAAATAAAAATAAAATAAAAAAAAAAAAAAGAGTCTCAGAGTGATGCAATCTCACTTCGTCCGTGCGTTGTTCCAGTCTCTCGTCAACTTCACAAAGTGTTGCTTGTTCTTGAGGATCTCTGGTAAGTCTTCCTAGCAAAGGCAACACACATAATGTCATCATTTTAGTTGGAGGGCAAGTGTCAGGACAGAACTCAACTCAATGGGAGAGAAACCCAAATCTCAAAATAAATTGGTTTCACAAACTTGCCATATTATTCTTTTGGCTGAAAGTCCTTTCACCAAAAACTCATGCACATGTTTTTGAATATTGTCGCCACATTTGACCAATTTCTCTGTAATTACTGGACTTTTACACATGAAACAAAACCTAGCACACTGTTCAATCTCTTCTCTTTCAGCACATATGATCTAAGGTCTAATTATTTTTTCATAAAGATGTTCAAATGTGGAGACAATAATAGAAAAATGATGTGGGTGATTTTGGTCAGATTAAAGGACTTCAGCCAAAAGAATAATATGGCAGATTTGATCCAAAACCAGTTCAGGTTCAAGATTTTCTGTTCTCTCTCCCATAGCACCTTCTCTCCAACTGAAATTATGACACAAATGACCTGATCTTTACAATAAGGAGTGTAATTATGGCACTGCTTAAAGGTTTCTCCATAGAACTTAATGGGAAATTATAACTTCAATGCATTTTTCTCACATTGTGGCAACACCATCTCCATAAGAAACTACTGGCCACAAATATTCTTAAATAAAGAATTTTTTTGCAGTGTAGTTCCTAATATTTGCATTTTTTTATGTAAATGTTTGCAAAATTAAATGAGGAAAACACTAAGTATTCTTTAAAAAGAGTGATGTCATAATATTGAGGGGCATTGTTGGATTGAAATGGGGGGCCTCGACTTGCCGGAGTTTTGGAAGGACTGCTTAAATCCATTCAAGTTACATTATGAGTTGATTGCTAGAGCTGAAGATTAATATTCCAATTCTTCTCATCTTCTAAACCATGAATTGGAGACGATCTTGTGTTTGGCCCCGTACCTCGCTGAGTTTGTTGAGCGGCTCCAGGACTTCCTTCTCCACCGTCATCTCGAACTCCGCGAGCATGCTGGCCAGTCTCTTCTCCATGTAACAGCACATCTCCAAGACCCTCCTGCGTCGACCAATGAAACACAGACAGGCGTGTTATGGAATCGCAAAAGGATTGAGCAGAGCCGGTGTACAACTTCTATTATTAATGATTTGTTGTATCGTAGTGGTTCTCAGACTGTGGGGGTTGCAATTTAGAACTTTATTCATTGTAATTACTGATGAATTAATTTATTCTTTTATAGAGCAATTAAATTAAGCATGCTTCTGGTTCAGACTTGGGTTACACCCAGTTTACGCAGGATTTATTCAAATTTAGACCTGGTTTAGCCCTGATTTGATCTTGAGCTAGGCCTGGTGGTGCTTGGAAGGTCAAATACTCAATAGGTTGCGTTCACGTGACATCACAACACTCTAAAGAGCCTAAGTTTGAGATTGAGGAGGAGGGCAGGTGAAAACTCTGTGCTGGTGACTATGGTAACTGTCAAAATGCAGATTTCTAGTCTTAGTTTATTGGCAATTTCTCTGTCATTTCTGGACCAATCCACATGAAACAAAAACTGGTCCAATGTCTTCTCTGTGGGCACATATGAACTGAGGTCTAATTATTTTCTCATAAAGGTGTCCAAAAGGGGTGGCAATTTCCAAAACATGTGCATGATTTTGGTCAGCAGAAAGGACTTTCAACCAAAAGAATAATACGGCAGGTTTGTGAATCCAATCACTCTCAAATAATGATCTATTTATTTTTATTTTTTAGTCTAAAAAAAAAAAAGAAGAAGAATTATTTTATTGGCACCTCCTCCCACTGAAATAGAACTCTATCGAGCCACTGTTCAGTGTACATTTTGAAGCTATAAAACAGAAAGGTATGACTTTTCACTAATAAAAAATATTGGAAAAAACCCCCAAAACAATACAATGCACTTTCTTTAAAACGGAATAAAGGGATTTTGGTGTCAGCTGTTACAAATATCGAACAGTCAGTAAAGTAACCATCCAAACGTTTGTCACAAGGTAAAATTGCCTGTTTTTGAGCAGGAACTGAAAGCCATAAATCATGAGGTGAGCACATGACAGCGCTGCTCTTTCAACACGGTGGAAGTGTTTCTCTCTACCTGATGGAGGACTCCGCATCAAAGTCCTTGAGACATTCGGCCATCCCGATGGACAGCTGCATGAGAGGGAGCTTCTTCTGCGGGGGACAGAATTGTTCACATTACACTGCTGCTAGCTGTGACTTAAGCTAATATAATGTTAAGTTACCATGCGCCTCTCAGCCTCCACTCCCGTCTGGCTCTGCATACAGGCCAGGAGTTTCTTATGGAGGATCTGGGCTGCCTTTTTAGCAGGTTCCACTCGCTGGTCCACCTACAGTAAGAAATACACTATTTAACTTAGCTCCTTCAAATGTATTGTGCAGTTTAATAATTAAATCACATACATTTCAGACAAATGCCACACTGACTTATCTATAAACAATCATTTCTATCAAGCGTATTTGTGTATTTTCAGCATCACAACCTACTGTATTGCTTTATATTTGGCTGGCACTTTAAGCAACAGCTCCAGTTTATACTGTATACCCTTTCAATCTTGGCCAATTTTCATAGAATATGAATGAATGAAACACAAACTTTTTTTTCACTAATGGTTAGTGGTTGTGCAAAGCATTGCCAAAGAACTGAGTTGACTCTTTTGAAATCATAATGAAACAGAAACTACTCAAATATCAAATAAAAACACAAAATTGATGTTTGTTTCAAGATGCACAATGTGTAAACTTTTGATCAGTGACATCTGGCTAGTTTCTAGTTGAAAACAGCTTTGTTTTGGCAATAAATGGCTTCACAAACAACCACTAACCATGAGTGAAATAAAGGTTTTTGTGTTATTCTTTACATAAACATGCTGCCTGAGTATATAAACTTATGAGCACAACAGTATCTGATTAACAGTACATTTTGCGTAATAATTTCTACATACAAGAAAATGACTATTTGGACAAAAGAGCACAAAATACAGTGCCTCTCGAAAGTACTAATACACCTTGAACTTCTGCACTGCACATTTTGTCAGGTTTACAACCATAAACATAAAGATTTTATTTTTAATTTTTTACTGGAAGTTCACACACAAGTAACAGACAACTGTGGAGTGAGAGCAAACTGATACATGATTTTGTTATTATTTTAAAAATAGAAAAGTGAAAAGTGGGGCGTGCACAATTTCAATCTCATTTCTTTGCTGAGTGCATTAAATTGCCTTTAAAACATTCCAAATGACTGCTGAATGTTCACACCTTGCCCTAATGATTAAATAGAGGCCACCTGTGTGTAATCTACTCTCAGTACAAATACAGCTGTTCTGTGAGGGCCTCAGAGCTATGGTCAGAGGGTATTGGTCACTAAACAACATCATGAAGGCCAAATAACACACCAGAGAGGTCAGGGATAAAGTTGTGGAGAAGTTTAAAGCAGCGTTAAGTTATACCAAGATTTCCCAAGATTTGAACATCTCACGGAGCACTGTTCAATCCATCATTCGGAAATGGAAAGAGTATGGCACCACTGCGAACTGACCTAGACACGGCCGTCCACCTAAACTAACATATCGAACAAGGAGAGCACTGGTCAGAAATGCAACCAAGTGCCCCAAGATGACTCTGGAGGAGCTGAAGTACTGCCGCTGAGCTGGGGGAATCTGTACATGGGACAACTATCAGTCGTACTCTACACAAATCTGGCCTTTATGGACGAGTGGCAAGAAGAAAGCCATTATTAAAAGGAGGCCATAAGAAATCCCGTTTGAAGTTTGCCAGAAGTCATATGGGGGACACAGCTCCATGTGGAAGAAGGTGCTTCGGTCAGATGAGACAAAAATGGAAGTTTTTGGCCCAAA
>OMNZ01092160.1:0-10148 GCA_900303255.1 Lesueurigobius sanzi
ATGAGTTCAGGCTCATTTGACCTGATTCTAACTTGTTCTAAGGTGTTTTTGGCTTGTTCAATATTTCTACTCAGTCATTTCCTTTTTTATTTAAATGTATTTGCCAATGGGGTAAGAAAATTGTCCTTTTGGCAGTTTTATTTTCCTAATTCAAGTGAGATTACCTTAGAATCAGTAAAAAACTGTCATGAAATAAACCAAATAATCTAGATGACAGTAGTAAATGTGCCTAATCTGGTCCAAACTGCTCTTAATATTCTCAAATCGAGTCATTTATCCTCGTGCTTGATGTTTAGTTTTGTTAAAACAGAACAATAAAGATCATTTATTCTATAAAATACTGTTTCTTTTAGTGTTTTTATCATTTATTTGCGCTGAAACACCTCAGTCACTTTCTTTAGTGCAGTCTCAAATTTGCTTTGAAAAGAAAAATATTTTTTCTGTACCCGTTTTCGGTACCAATTTATTTTTCGATACCGGTAGTACCTTAATTATTTTTTCGATACCAGACTGGTATCGTTTAACGGTACCCAGCCCTAGTTGTGTATGGATCAACCAATCACAGCTTTTGTGCTTGACGCGAGGTTCTGATTGGCTGCATTGGTGCGTTCAGGACTTGGCGCTGAAGTACAAACCAGGCTTTAGATGTCATTTCCACACCGTAAACTCGTGTTGATGTGGCCCACGCATCACTGCAGCCCTACCATGATCTACTGGCACCGTCTTTGCAATCTAGATACTGTATAATAATTAGACATGTATTTTTTTGTGGAAGCTCCATAGATCCAGCTCTGCCAACCCTCCCCAGAGCCCCATGCGCCTGTCAGCTTTGATGTGAATGAAGCAGTAGATTTGCGCTTTTGTGAATCCCCCATACATCCCTGTATAGAGCCCCCTCGCACCACACTTCACCCGGGACAGCGCACCTGAGGCGGGCACACGGCGGATGGAGACGTGCCTCCTGACAGCTGACTGACCTTTAGCTCTGTGGGGGAACGGGCGGAGATGGATTTAGGGCTTCTCCTCCCACCGGCTTTAAGAATGGATGCTCTTCTCTGCCTCTGTGGTGAACGTGGTGCAGGATTACATCAGAGAGAGCAGGGGATAAACAACATGCTCTCACGCCTTCTGGATATAGAGAGAGAGAGAAGAAATCAAGGGTCAAGGAAATGGAGGAATTGTGAATGTCCTGGAAAATAAGGTCACAGCCTCTATTAAGGCACAAGAACAGACCTGGGACTATGAGGTTATTAAAAATCTGTCAACAACAAGATATCCCAAATCCCCTCTGAAAAAAAATAATTTGTGAACAAAATAATTAAAAGAAAAGTGCAATTTTGTGAAAAGGAGAGCATGTGTAATCAATTTAGTGTTTGGTTTGAGAAGTCTCTGGATATTTCTGAAGATATTGAGAAAATTAGTTTAGAATAGTTTACTTGAAAGGGGCAGTGCAATTTCATAAAACACATGATTAGCCAGAATAGGCAAGGAAGCTTCTTTTTTCCCCATCTAGTCCCCTGGCCATGATGTAAAAAAAAAAAGCATTCAAATACATTTACACAAAATGACATATGGTTAGTAGGACATACAGTATTATGATAAAACGATTCCGTATTGCATCTCATTCGAATTAGGATCTGCGTGCTGAGTAGTTTTGAAATATGGAGTTAATATCTAATTAACTGAGGTTCGGGAGCAGGACCAGGCCTCAACCTCCCTTCGTCAAGCCACTCCCTCAGACCAGCTACACCTCTAATCACACCCCTTTTTAACCAGCCAAGCCCCTCCATTCTGTTCGCTTGATCTGTCGAACCCACCCTCCCTTCCCATTTCTCATGTTTTGTCTTTCAGGGCTGATTTCCTGCTCAGAAGGGGGGTCCTGATTGAAGCTGTCGGGCAGACAACGCTTTCGGAGACGGAGCCCCCACCCACAGTCTCATCTGCCCTCCATCACCTCCACAGAGTTCTGGCATTTCAATATATTCCCAATTTCTGAATTAGCTTGGTTGCCATGGTTTCCAGTAGCATTCGGCAGTTGAGCAGTTAGTAGAGCAGATGGTGGGACGAATTCCTGTTTCGGCTGCTTGGTTTTGCTTTAAAGCGCTGCTAATAATGTGAACAGCAGCAAAGATAAGTAAAATACAGCACAAAAACTGAGCTCACATTAGAGCTTAGACGGTGAGGTCAGTTTGTGTGCTGTTTAGTCAGAAATTGGGAATTCCTCAAACGCTTTAGGTTGTGGCGTGGTCCTTGCTAGAGAAATTTAGGTTTAAAGTTTTGACCACTCATAGAACAAAATGGAAATGAGCATGTGCTTTTACCAATGGGCGAGGATGACTCTTCTCCTTGGTCCTCGTGGCAGGGTGCTGACATTGCTGTGATACCACCCCCTAGTGGCCAGGTTCCACTCCACTTTCAAAGACAGTTTACAGGTAGACTGTGTAACATTTTGAACAATACTGTTGCCAGCAATACAACACATGCTCCTGATGACCAGCTAGACATAGAAAATGTTATTTTCGCAGTCGGTAATCAAAGAATGGATTTGGATGAGGACCAAACCTTTTTAAATCTCGTATTTGGCTGCCTTTAGTCAACATCTCCATGAGACGAGCTGGAGACGTCCCCGCTCCCAGTAAAGTCACAAGTCAGGTTGTATGAGAGGTGAGCCGCTCACAGCAAAGACACATGCTTGTTCATTTTTAGGCATTTTACAACAATAATAACATATCTGGATTAAAATAAATGCTTGGATTTTATTATAATATCTGGGGGAAATGTTACACACTGTACCTTTAAAAGCCGGGTCCTTTTCAGGAATGGGATGAATGTGATGGAGTAGCCTCTTGCTTATCTGTTAATATATAGTATCTATGGTTTTTAGTTATATAAAATTGCACCAAAATTGACAGAAAAAATGCTCTAGTGTACAGAATGGGTCCAGGAACATGAATATGTGAAAAATCCAATTTAGACAATAATGTCAAACAGAACCATGTAGTTCTAAGGGGACACAAACAACATCAACAGATACAAAGAAAATATGAACTTAAAGAGCACACAATACCTGGATGAAACAATAATGAAACACTGGTTCAAAAGACTTACAGTACAATAGCAAAATGAACAGATAAACAGCACCACAGGCTTTATTGCTGGCAGATGGTGGCCACTTTTCATTTTTTGTGTGTGAAGGCCTTGGAATTACTTACAATTTTGAGAAAATTGACAGCACGAGTTTCGCTGTGTTTGTGCCAGCTCCGATGAAGTTGAGAATACTTCAGTGTTGCTTCAAAAGGGCAATTTCTTGCTTCCAAGAACATCGAGTGCCATTCCTCTAACAACTATCGACTGTTTTGTCAACTTTGACTGCAAGCTGCTTTCATTGGGAGACAGAAAAAAGCAAAGTTGCTAAGCCTTCTACATTAGGGCTGCACAATACATTGCAAAATATATAGTATCACAATATCTGTATTGCAAGAAGCCACCATATAGTTCAGATTTAGTTATAATTATTTTGTCCTAATTTAGTCCAAATTTAGATGTGTTTGTTATGGTTATATTGAATGAACTTAACGTAAACAGGAAACCTTTCTCTGTGATATTTACAGTTTGTAGTGACAACAGAGCCTCAGTCAGAGTCCTGTCTGCGCTGCTCCAGACGTTAGCATGCTATTGCTTTCGGTTAGCATGCTATTGCTTTCGGTTAGCATGCTATTGCTTTCGGTTAGCATGCTATTGCTTTCGGTTAGCATGCTATTGCTTTCGGTTGGCACATGTTGCCTAAACTCCTGTGACTCACACATAATGATCCTCTACAAAAAAAATACAGTAATATCTCAGCTATTACCTCTGTCAAATGTTGTAACAAGGCTTGATGTTTAGACTGTGGTTCAGTGTGTCCTCATGAGTTTGTGCTGGTAGCTCGTGAGCAGCTGTAACTGATGTGCACAAAGGTTTTCCATGGCAGGCTTTGCTGCTTTTAAGTGGAGGCAGTAACTCTCCAGGCGGTTGATAAGGATAAAATCCTATGGTTTTGGTTTTCTTTAAGCATCAGCTCTATTCACCTGCCTGAGGTGCATCTTGAGTTCAATCAGTGGAGACGCATAGGTAGATACCATAGAGTATATGATGGAGAGCTAATTGGCTAGCTCTGGCTGAAGGTTGCTAGCATACAGAGATTGTTTGTGGAAACCAGTGCCCATTGACTTACATGTAAACTTTTTGGCCCCTCTTTAACTCATTATTAGAAATGGTGTTGTTAATATGGCCTTCGTGTGCCTGTCCTACCACGCACTACACCATCCTGTTCTTTGTGGTGTAGAGAAGCTAACTCGCACATACCTTGATATGGAATTGTTTCCATAAAACATCATGGCGGCGCTCCAAATGCTAGCATGAATTTGCCTCATTAGCCTGCACTGGAAACAATGGGGAAAGCCACATGGGCTACGTCCATCTTTATCAACGGTCTATGGTTGATACACTGTTTCACAAGCCAGCGGTCATCAAGATGGCAGCCATAACTACTGAAGTCATGTGACTGAAGTGCACATATACCATAACACAGTGTTTCCCAACCAGGGGCACGCAAGAGCTTAGCAGGGGGTACCATATTTTCCGGACTATCAGTTGATCTTTGGACTAAGATCGAAACGTCCTACACTTCAACTACAGAGTACAGATGAAGACTGAAGAATTTTTGCCTACAAGAGTATTTACAGTGGGTTGCATAAATATCTGTACCCCCTTCAACTTTTTGACATTTTGCCATACTAGGTACATATACTGTACATACATGTATTCAATTGAAATTTCATGTGAAAGACACACACTATGGGACACACAATGATGAAGTGAAATTAAATTTATACATGATTTGGAAGTTTTTTTATGAATAAAATAGTGGGGTCAAAAAGTTGAAGGGGTGCAGATATTTATGCAACCCACTGTAGCTGTTTTTTAAAAGATAAATAGGAGTTTTAGTCATTCACTTTCTAAATATTCAACAAAACCATCAAGGTTGGGGGTACTTGGAGTATAAGTGAAAGGGCCAAGGGCCACGCAAAACCAAAAAGGTTGGGAACCACAAAATATATTGACTTGATCCATACTGTATTGGATAACGATAAAATTCAACCCATCCATATTTTCAAACTTCACACCATCATACATCCGTTGTTTATGAAGAGATTGCTGGAGTTGTGAAGGTGCGCTTGTTTTGTTGTTGAGAGCAGAGGAAATGACAGCGGCGCAGACACAGAGCGCGGCTTGTTGCTCTTTGATCGCTGAGCATGACGGGCTGCCTTTTTAGGCCGCTTTGAAGAGAAAGGTTGTGCACAAAAAACACATAGGGAAAGTGTTAAGTCCAAAGCACACACACTGCAGCACATCGGCTACATCAATATGAGCGTCTTTAGTCTGGAGAAATGTCAATGTGAACAAAGAGCTTGTGCAGCGTCAGTGTCGCCTATGGAGGAGTGTGAGTGTGGTTCAGAAGACAAGGCCAACAGGCTCAGTCGAGAAGAATGGCTTAAAAAATGTGGAGAAAAAGGTTTTGAAACTTTTAGAAAATATTCTGTAAAGTTTGGTATAGTAAATTATTAGTTTTTCTTATTCAGTTCATTAGCATCCTCATTAACTGTGCCTTAACCCTTTTGACCCCTTTTATTCATATGTTCATGTCAGTGACTCTGCACTTGTGTGTAGAATGTTGTCTTGAGTATGTTTTATGCTTTTTTACTCACTACAAATGAATTTTCTCACAAGGACAATAAATCATCTACCTACTGTACCTAAAAAAAACGAATAAACATGAGTTTACCCATTACGATATTTAAACACTTCATAGTTCAGAGCTTGTGTCAGCTCTCACTCCAACAGCAGTTCTCTGTTGTTGAATCTAGAGCCAAAATGTGTGGCTAAAACAAGAGTTCAGCAAATGACAGCTCTATCTATGATGGTCAGTCCAGTAATTCTCACTAGAGACCCCTCTTCAACCCATAACAAGCTGTGATTTTTTTGTTAAAATATAAAATAGTACAGTAGCCTACAGTATTACCCCTCAGATTCTGGCTGATTTAAGCGTTGGATAAGCCCATGGTCAATACAACTAATCACCGGTCCCCAAAAGACAGAGACAATCTATTTTACATCATAAACAAAAGTTAACTTAACTTAATTAAGAGATAAAACAACAAAAACTTGTTTATAAATGGAGTTATCCTTTTCAATAATAAATGCAACAATAAAAATAATTACAGACTCCAATTCTAAAATAATTCAGCCTAAATGCATAGCTTACTGGAATTCATATTCCTCTAACATCAACTGGAATAAAACCTGGAACCTGCCTTTTAGGTATTGCGTACATAATAAAACGAGAGAAATACATTTTAAAATACTGACTCCATAAATATCCATCTAACGAATCAATCTCCACATTTACCAACCAGTTGCAGTTATTGCCAAGCAGCCACTGAAAATATTATCCACCTCTTCTTGAGCTGTCCCATAACCATGGCCCTTTTACTTTCACTTAAACTGTCTAATGAGGGGGAAAAGTATGTAGGTAGACAACCAGAGCACCAGCAGGAATCTCATTAGTAGCAATAACAGTGTAAATTGTAGTGTTAATAACCCTCTGAGTGGGCTATAAACTCTTGGTAACATGAACCTTAAGTTAAAAAAATAAAACTTGAAATAAAAGCCAGTCCTTCACCCATCTTTTACCTCTTGCAGCATCATCGAGCTATTACTTATTCATCCTGCATGCCTAGGTTTCTTTGAACTCGCACAACTTCATCCAAAATAGTCCCAAAGGTGCTCCCTACGTGTGGATCACTGCAGCATCCATGTCTAGAAGACTCTCCAAAGTCAAAGCTAGTTAGTGGAGAGACTAATGCTGTCTCACCTTTGAGGACAGGTGATGTATAATAGAAACGATGGGGGTCAGGGCACTGGAATGGTGAAAGCAACAATATAAGCTCAGACACATGTGGAATATTGGGTGAGGAAGCAATAAAAGTGGGAAATACAGTACAGCTTTAGGCAGCAGGGGGTGTACGCCGACATACTGCTGACCTTTCTCTACAGCGTGCCAAACTTCCCCAGTATAACTGAAATTGGTTGTTGAGGTCTACATGTGTATTTTGTGCACACAAATTGCATGTTACAAGCACTAATTTGTCCATTATGTATGACGTAGGTGAGGTACATGAACAGCGGCCTATAATGACAGAGGGGAGTGCAGTGACCTGTGGTACGGTTTGCAGCAGGTGAGGCACGTGTCGTATAGGCTCCAATGTAAAGTAAATAAAAAAGCAGGAAGATGCATCTTGGATTCTCTGGTAGCTGCAACATCTCTTTACAGTGAAATAACCATATTTTCCAATAAAAAGCTACATTTCAACTGAAAATCTCCCAAAAGTTGTTAACAATCCTGAAAGACATCATACATATTTATAATATTATTCATTTCACAGTATAGGTTGTGTTCATGTTAGAGAATTCATTTTGTTGTTTGTGTAAGTTTGTCTTTATGTCTTATTGTTAAATAAAAAAATAAAAAACAATTCTATGGAAGAGAAACAGTTTTTGAAAGAACTATGATAACGATGATTCTATGATTTGGCCTGTCGTCCACATTAAACCGGAGGTTTCTGCCATTAAAAACAAGGTTTTCTAAAAACGAGGTTTTCTAAAAACTCCGACCAAGGTAAAGATTTGCCAGGGGCAATGTGAGAGGCTGGCTTCATCTCGAGTCTTCTAAACCGTGGTCAAATGTCATATCAACAGGTTAAGCGCATCGTGGATGAGACAGATACTTTACGTAGATGATAAAAACCAAAGTGAGAGAAAAAAAAACATTCACAAATGTATATTAGTATTTTGTGGAGTAAAAGGCGCAGAGTGGGAGTGTGTGTGGACAGCATCAGCACAGGCCTCAGATCCTTCTTCTTTATACAATATTGACAACTGAAAAAAACATTTACCGTATTTTCCGACTATGAGTCACACTTTTTCCTTTTTCTCATAGTTTGGCTGGTCCTTGCGACTTATACTCAGGTGCGACTTATATATTAATTAATATGTTACGTTAAAGGGACTCAATGGAGGTTTTCCATTTTCATACTCGTGACTGCCACCTCTGGCCGTCCGCGTAACTGCAGTCTCCATGTTAAGCTGGTAACTTTAGAGTGACAGTGCAGGCTTATAGCGGTAATAGAGTGGGACAGGTGTGGGCTCACAGTACAGCGCGGGACATTGCTGGAGCATGTAGGGGGTGGAAAATATATTATTTTTTACATTTTAACTTCCGTAGAGTCTCTTTAACATACGAGACACCTATTCAGGTCGTTGTTCATGCTTCATGTAGCTGAATAGCCATCAATGTGTAACGTTAGCATATTATTATAACTTGTCTTTCAAGATGAAATGTCTGTTCTTGGTCTCATATTTTGTAAAATAAATTTCCCCCTCCAAAAATGCGACTTATAGTCCAGTGCGACTTATATATGTTTTTTTTCCCCCTTTCTGCATTTTTTGGCTGGTGCGACTTATAGTCCAGAAAATACGGTAAATGTTTATAACCACAAAACTGACTGAACATGACAGGAAATCCCTATCATCATCAGAAAAAAAGTTTAGTTTGTATTTGTGGTGAATTGAATGAATTAGAAACTTTTGCTGTATACAGTATATCAATATAAGATAAAATATATATCATTTTATGCACAGAAATGGCCAAAATTACCCATATTTTTGGTGATGAAATCTATATAGTGGATAGAGCCATGTTTAATTTTATGGTTTATGGTTTCAAAACGGGCCGGAAATGAGATATTGAAAAATCCCTCTGGACAATCAGGAAGGCGTTTGGACGGTGGCTGGCAGTTTAATCTTCTCTCTCTTTCCATCATAATGTACAAATATTATTATAATCCTTGGTCAGATAACTTGATTTGCTTATATGAAAGAACATGAATGATCATCTTTCTTTATCACATACTGCAAATATAATATAGGTAAGTCTGCATTAATATTTTACTGGTTGATTCTTATTTTATTGCATCCACAGTGTGTGCACTTTACCTGTCTGTGAACTCTCCTAATGGCTGATATTCCCCACTGTGGCATCATTAAACTTTCATCTCGCCTTATCAAAGCACAGGCAGTGATTGCAGCGTTGGTTAGCGATTACGAGTCGCGTTTTTATGAATTTGAGCAAAATTTCAAATTAAAAAGTGTATTTTAAAATCTAAATAGGAACATTTGGAGGAATTAGAGCGAGATGAGCAACTGGTGTGAAGGAAATTGACTGAAATTGGATGATTTTTTCCTCTGTCTGCGGTCGGTGGCTTGATTCTATCCTTGCCATTATGCATTGTCAGTGTAGACCCAAAAACATGAATCCCTTCGGACAGAAAAGGCGCCTTTCAATAGGAGCAGAACAATAGGTCACCAGAGAGTGGGTCGATGTAGTGGGAGTCGCCTCTGCCAGTTTGTGTTTCAGAGGAGTTTAGAGTAGACTGTTAGTGTCCAACAGTCCCGGTTCTGAGCCCTTCCTCCCAATGTCCCAAAACCACTGATTTGTCCCTGTTTTACACAACTTCTGTCCCGGGTGCAGTGGCGGAAGAAGTACTCAATATTCTACTGACGCAAACGTGCAGATACAGGACCAAGGGTTTAAAAGGAAGTAAAAGTACAAAGTTATCCACTGTAAAATGTACTTTACCAGATCTAAACAAGTAACCCATTAAATCAGGTGAAAATCAGGTCTAAACCAGGACTAAACTAGGACAAAACCAGGTCTAAACCAGGTCTAAACTAGGACTTAACCAGGTCTAAAAGAGTAAACCACTAAATCAGGTCAAAATCAGGTCTAAACCAGGACTAAACTAAGACTAAACCAGGTCTAAACCAGGACTGAACTAAGACTAAACCAGGTCTAAACGAGAAAACCACTAAATCAGGTCAAAATCAGGTCTAAACCAGGACTAAACCAGGACTATACCAGGTCAAAACTAGGACTTAACCGGGTCTAAACCAGGTCTAAATCAGATCTAAACCAGGACTGAACTAGGACTAAACCAGGACTAAATCAGATCATTTTTACTCTCTTGAAGTGAAAATCTCTTGAAGTGAAA